>CM024766.1:5251120-5450019 GCA_014218235.1 Colocasia esculenta | reverse complement strand
AAGAGTCCGTCGCGACGAAGGTGAAATGAGTCATCCTGCCGATGGTGAAGCTTGGGCTCATTTTAGCCGTACTCATCCTTACTTCTCAAGGGATCCACGCAACGTATGGCTTGGTTTATGCACAGATGGTTTCAATCCTTTCGGAGGCTTGGTGGCATCTTACTCATGTTGGCCAGTATTCCTAACACCGTATAACCTTCCGCCAGGCATGTGCATGAAGCGTGAGAATCTGTTCCTTTCATTGCTGATTCGGGTCCAAAAGTCCAGGAAAGAATATAGACATATCTCAGACCGTTGATTGATGAGATGAAATTGTTATGGTCAGATGGTGTGCAGTTATGATGCATCCAGAAAACAGAATTTCAATCTGAAGGCTGCATTAATGTGGACAATAGTGACTTTCCAGCCTACGGCATGTTATCTGGCTGGAGCACACATGGGAGGTTGGCATGTCCTTATTGCATGGAGGATTCTAAATCATTTGTGTTGAAATCTGGGGGAAAATCTTGTTGGTTCGATGTCATCGGCGGTTTCTACCCAGTGACCATCCTTTCCGAAAGCAAAAGGATTCTTTTATGAAAAATACAACTGTGATGGAGGAGGTAGATATGGAACGGGTGTCTGGTGGAAACATGGCGAGGCGGGTCCAGAACTTACCGACTGTAACACAACTGGTAGTACCCGACAAATCCCTGGCTTTGGGAAGTATCACAATTGGTGAAGCAAAGCTTTTTGGAATTGCCTTATTGGTCAACACATTTGATACGTCATAACCTAGACATCATGCATATAGAGAAGAATGTTTTTGATAATGTGTTCAACACAGTTATGGACGTCAAAGGCAAACGAAGGATAACGTCACGGCACGTTTCGATTTGAAAGTACTTTGCAAACGTCCAGAACTAGAGCTACAACATGTTCAAGGAAAAGTGGTGCAACCTAAAGCTGCATATGTTCTTGGGGCCAGACAGATTAAGGAAGTGTTGCAATGGTTAAAGCAATTGAGATTTCCGGATGGATATGTCTCGAATATTGCGCGTTGTGTAAATGTTAACGAGGGAAAAATATACGGAATGAAGAGTCATGACTGCCATTTTCATGCAAAGACTGATGCCTCTTGCTTTTCGTGAGTTGTTGCCGAAAAAATATGGGGAGCAATGACTGAGGTGAGTCAATTCTTCAAGATTTTTATCTGCATCAGAACTCAAATTCATGACTTGCAAAATATGGAGCAAAATATAATTCAGACAGTCTGCAAATTAGAGAAGATATTTCCTCCAGCATTCTTTGATTCAATGGAGCACCTGATCATCCATTTACCATATGAGGCAAGGGTCGGAGGACCAGTACAATTTCGATGGATGTATCCGTTTGAGAGGTATATTTCTACATCTCAATTTATTGCCATTACGACGATCTTTTATATTACTTATGTATGCATTTGAATTATTGTCGTAGGTGCATGCACGATCTTAAGATGAAAGTCCGTAACAAAGCACAAGTTGAGGGCTCCATTACTCAGGCGTACCTCATTGAGGAGATATCGAACTTCTGTTCGATGTACTTTGACACGGAAATACGAACCCGACGCACTCAACCTCCACGTAATGATGATGGTGGAGATTCCGAGGTGTCAGACCGACTCTCTGTATTCAAGTGTCCCGGACGGGCGTTCGGATCTTCATCTACTCGCGCACTCCAAGACAGAGAGTTGGTAGCTGCGGAGATCTACGTGTTCATGAATTGCGAAGAACTAGACCCTTACATTCAGTAAGCTCTCCACACTTACTCATCATCATTTGCGTGCATTGCTGCAGAACCTAACGACGGTGTGTGACATTTACATTGCAGAGAGTTTGACTCGGTCATATTGCAACGGAATCCACGTCTAACTGACGTGCAGTTTGAAAAGGAACGGGAGAAGTCTTTTCCTACTTGGTTAAGATCTCGAGTATGTGTCTAATTATTTTGAAACATAAGTGTTATGTTTTATGCAGACTGAGTTGAAGTCATTTATTCAATGTTGTCTATTTATCTCATAATAGGTTGAACAAGGCTTCATTCCCGATTCAAGAGTACAACAGATCAGTTTTGGCCCTCTGAAGATTGTACGTGTCTATCCAGGCTACATTGTGAATGGATACATATTTCACACGAGAGATTATGAACGGAATAAGTCTACGATGAACAGCGGCGTATGTTGTGAAGGGAAGTGCCTACAATGAAAATGAAATTTACTATTATGGCATCTCGAAGAAGTCATTGAACTGCAATTTTTGGGACAAGACAACAATGTATTTCTGTTCAAGTGTCATTGGTTTGATCCGACATCTATTGGTCATGACACAACATATGGATTAATCGATGTGAAGCATAAGTCTAAATTGAGTACATATGAGCCATTCATCCTGGCGGCACAAGCCCAACAAGTTTATTATTCAAATTATACATCCCTCAAATTAAGAGATTGATGGGCTGCATGTAGAGTGAAATCAAGACTATTCCCTGAGTATGAGCTTCTCCGACTGATGATGAGCTCGAAGGTGTTAATGACAACTTTTTCCAATCAGATCGGGGTGACGCACGAGAGTTGGCAGCTTCTACGCAGTACAATGTTCATGATATAAATGAAACAATTTGCTACATAAGGATAACGAACAAGAAGAAGTTGACCCAAATGTCGCTGAGCGGGAGGTGGAGTCTGATGTGGAGGAAGACTCCAAGATGATGAGGATGAATTCCAGGATGATGATGAAGATGATGCTGAATTAAACATGTCTTCAGCATCTGATGATGAATATAGATAATATACTGCATATTTTGTAAGAAATTGGTGTTGTTGTTAATTACATGTTCATAATAAATTGTTACTTCAAATTGAGTGCTGATGACTTGCTATATCTTTATTTGTATCAATAGAGATATGGTACGTGGAGGACGTAGTCGGACGGTTGCCATGTCCGTTGGCAGAGGGTCCGCGATCCCGTCTACGACAGGTATCGTATGTGTAAACACAATATTCTAGAATTTATTGTTCATATTAAATGCATGAGAACTAACGTACATACAATTTTACAGGGACTGCCTCCCCGTCCACGTCTGCCTCCAGGTCCGCGACAGGTATATGCATATGTACACAAAAAACCATATGGGTATTATTGTTTATATTAATTTCACGAGAACTAACGTACATGAAATTTTGCAGGGACTGCCTCCCCGTCCACGCCCGTCGTCCCAGCGACAGGTAAATTTCTATATTGTTGTTTATTTGAAATTCATAATTTCTAATGTGTATGAAATTTTGCAGGGACTGCCTCCCCGTCCACGCCGTCGTCCCAGCGATAGGTAAATTTCTATATTGTTGTTTATTTGAAATTCATAATTTCTAATGTGTATGAAATTTTGCAGGGACTGCCTCCCCGTCCACGCCCGTCGTCCCAGCGACAGGTAAATTTCTATATTGTTTTTATTTGAAATTCATAATTTCTAATGTGTATGAAATTTTGCAGGGACTGCCTCCCCGTCCACGCCCGTCGTCCCAGCGACAGGTAAATTTCTATATTGTTGTTTATTTGAAATTCATAATTTCTAATGTGTATGAAATTTTGCCTCCCTGTCGACCATCCGAGCAGTGCCACCTTCGTCTTCTTCCTCACCACAAGGTAAACGTATGTTTCGATAGATTAGTATGTTTGGTCTCTTGCAATTTATACAATAATAGTGTACTAAATTGTTTTCAACAGAGGTGGAGAGCCAGCATCCAGCAGCTGAGGAGGGGCCTCAGCTACCAGGACGACAACCATGCTAGATCTCAGGGTAAAGTTCATCATCTCAGTGTTACTGTATTTGTTATTTAGGATTTACATTTCATGTAGAAAATTAATGTGGAATTGCAGGGGGAAGATAGATCCCAGTCCTGCTTCCCGCTATATTACGACGCTGGTCCACGCACATATTCTAGGACCAGTGGATGCATGGAGAGACTTCCCGGTGCCAGTCCGGGATTTATTATTTGACATGTTTACGGTATTTTTATTTTTAGAAGAGTTGAAGTCATTTATTCAATATTATTAATTTGGGTTTATTGCAGAACGTTGATTAATTTTATTTCTTTACAGCGGAGGTTCGCGTTCACGAGACCCGAGGATCTCCCTCGAGCTCGAGCCGTCTGGGAGATTACGGCCCAGACTAATTTAAGAAAGTCGATGTGAGAGGTACGGGACAAGGCAACGACGACCACAGGCAACCGGGATCCTATGGCTTGGGTGGATTACAGCCCTGTTTGGCTGCGGAGGGACTATTGGGAGTCCCTTTACGAGCGTTGGGCTGCTGGACCATGGCAGCAGCGGTCACAGGCGGCAATACGCAACAGAGCAACTCAACCGGAGAAGAATGTGCATACTAGTGGATCCGTATCTTATGCGACCCACAGTAAAAATTGGTAAGTATTTTATTGTTCGATTCATATATACATATGGATTATTATTGTGAAACTAACTTATTTTGTTGAATTTTAAGCATCACGACCTGGAGCGTGCCCCTACTTTCCGCGAGTTATTGACCGGACTCATAAGCGGAAGGGGACGGATGACTATGTTACCGAGAGTGCCCGCACGATTGCTGTAAGTCAAGCTTTAAATTATGAATTCAATTATGATATTAAAGTAATTTGTTTTCAATAATTTAATTTTAAATTATTTTACAGGAGACGTACGACAGGACGATGGTGGAGCGCTACACAGAGGGCACTCCCCAGCCAGATTTGGATGCGGACGCTTGGGTCGAGGCAGCGGGAGTGCCGAGGAAGGGTCGAGTGTACGGCTTTGGGGACAGCCTGGATACTCATCGAGTGTTGTCCTCATATGCCAGTTCGATCGCTCCCCCGGCACACGCGAGTTCATCTTCTGCGCCGCCCGTCAGTGGTGTAGAGGACATTAGAGGCATCATTCGGGAGGAGCTACGTGCAGAGCTACAGACGCAGCGGGTAGAGCTATAGACGTAGCGGGTAGAGCTACAGACGCCGCGGGTAGAGATAGAGACGCAGCGGGTACAGCTACAGACGTAGTTCAGCGATATGGTTCAGCAGTTCATCTCAATAATGCAGGGAGTACGCCCTACACAGCCAGCAGCTCAAGTCAGTATTAGTATTAATTTCATATACTTAGGATTGGGACGGGCGTTCAATTGACGGATCTAAAAAACAACAAATTACATATAAAGGGTCAAAACACACAACCCGGGGGTCCAAAATCCCAAATAGGGTTCGGATCGGTGTGCCGTTTTCTCCGACACGACCGGGTGGGTTAAAGTGACGTGTGGGAACTGACAGAATCCAATTTGGATCTCCGGATTGGGTTGGGCATTGAAATGACGGATCTAAAAAACACCCAAGCATATATAAAGGGTGAAACACACAACCCGGGGGTCCAAAATCCCAAATAGGGTTCGGATCGGCGTGCCGTTTTCTCCGACACGACCGGGTGGGTTAAAGTGACGTGTGGGAACTGACGGAATTCAATTTGGATCTCCGGATTGGGTTGGGCATTGAAATGACGGATCTAAAAAACACCCAAGTATATATAAAGGGTCAAAACACACAACCCGGGGGTCCAAAATCCCAATAGGGTTCGGATGGGAGTGCCGTTTTCTCCGACACGACCGGGTGGTTAAAGTGACGTGTGGAACTGACGGAATCCAATTTGGATCTCCGGATTGGGTTGGGCATTGAAATGACGGATCTAAAAAACACCCAAGTATATATAAAGGGTCAAAACACACAACCCGGAGGTCCAAAATCCCAAATAGGGTTCGGATCGGCGTGCCATTTTCTCCGACACGACCGGGTGGGTTAAAGTGACGTGTGGGAACTGACGGAATCCAATTTGGATCTCCGGATTGGGTTGGGCATTGAAATGACGGATATAAAAACACGGTCAAGCATATATAAATGGTTAAAACACGCAACCCGGGGGGTCTAAAATCCCAAATAGGGATCCGATCGATGTGTCGTTTTTTCCGACATGACCGGGTGGGTTAAAGTGATGTGTAGAAACTGACGGAATCCAATTTAGATCTCCGGATTGGGTTGGGCATTCAAAGGACGGATCTAAAAATGGGCAAGTATATATAAAAGGTTAGAACACACAACCCGGGGGTCCAAAATCCCAAATAGGGATCCGATCGACGTGCCGTTTTCTCCGACACGACCGGGTGGGTTAAAGTGACGTGTAGAAACTGACGGAATCCAATTTGGATCTCCGGATTGGGTTGGGCATTGAAATGACGGATCTAAAAACACGGTCAAGCATATATAAAGGGTCAAAACACACAACCCGGGGGTCCAAAATCCCAAATAGGGTTCGGATCGGCGTGTCGTTTTCTCCGACACGACCGGGTGGGTTAAAGTGACGTGTGGAACTGACGGAATCCAATTTGGATCTTCGGATTGGGTTGGGCATTGAAATGACGGATCTAAAAACACCCAAGTATATATAAGGGTCAAAACACACAACCCGGAGGTCCAAAATCCCAAATAGGGATCCGATCGACGTGCCGTTTTCTCCGACATGACCGGGTGGGTTAAAGTGACGTGTAGAAACTGACAGAATCTAATTTGGATCCCCGGATTGGGTTGGGCATTCAAAGGACGGATCTAAAAACACGGTCAAACATATATAAATGGTTAAAACACGCATCCCGGGAGTCCAAAATCCCAAATAGGGATCCGATCGACGTGCCGTTTTCTCTGACACGACTGGGTGGGTTAAAGTGACGTATAGAAACTGACGGAATCCAATTTGGATCTCCGGATTGGGTGGGCATTCAAAGGACGGATGTAAAAACGGGCAAGTATATATAAAAGGTTAAAACACACAACCCGGGGGTCCAAAATCCCAAATAGGATCCGATCGACGTGCCGTTTTCTCCGACACGACCGGGTGGGTTAAAGTGATGTGTAGAAACTGACGGAATCCCATTTAGATCCCCGGATTGGGTTGGGCATTCAAAGGACGGATCTAAAAACACGGCCAAGCATATATAAATGGTTAAAACACGCAACCGGGGGTCTAAAATCCCAAATAGGGATCCGATCGACGTGCCGTTTTCTCCGACATGACCGGGTGGGTTAAAGTGACGTGTGGGAACTGACAGAATCCAATTTGGATCTCCGGATTGGGTTGGACATTCAAAGGACGGATCTAAAAACACCCAAGAAAATGATGGATCTAAAAATAGTATTGTATTAAGCTTGAGAAATAATCACATGTTTTAAATTTCATTTTTGAAAATAATGTATGTCTTTTATTTATTATTAATGTTTCTCATTTTAATTTGTTTTAATATAGGATCCAGCTCCAGACGATGACGAGGCAGGGACAGCAGACGATCCAGCAGATCTATGTTGATTTTTGTATCATTATTCTATATGATTTTATATTTATTGTATTTTATGATTTTATGTTGATTGTGAGTATTGTTAAATTTATGAATATTGTAGCAGGTTTGACATTGTAGCAATGTTGACAAATCATTTTTATTTGCCTATTTTAATATTTTCCGACGGATAAGTATCCGTCGGAACTGATAAAGAACTGACGGAAAATACCGTCGGTAATTCCGTCGGAAAATACTGACGGATTATCCGACGGATAAGTATCCGTCGGAACTGATAAATTACTGACGGGAAATCACCGTCGGCAATTCCGTCGGAAAATACTGACGGCTTTCCCGACCGATTATATCTGTCGGAGGTTTCGACCGAATTCCGACGGAATTGTCATCCGTCGGAAATTTCTGACCAAGTATTTCCGACGGACAGTTTCCGACGAGCTTTGGACGGAAAGCGGTCAGAAGGCGCCTTTTCCGACGGAATACCGTCGGATTTCCGACGGATTCTGTCCGTCGGAAATAGCGCATTTTCTTGTAGTGCGTTGAGGTGACAAAAGCGAGGTGTCTAAGCTAAGACGACCAAGTCGAGGTGACCAGCACGAGGTCTGCTTAGAAGATGTAAGACGCATGCTCCAAGCTCTCGACCTTGATGACTAAGGATCTGTAAAGCCCATCGAGAGGTCTTAGTGGGAAGACACTCTGACACTTAAGTTAGTCACTAGCTGAGAAGAATGACCTAACCCAAGGAGTAGAACAACATACCTATGTATGTGGAGTGTCTGCCTCCTATATGGGGGTAGGTTACCCATGACAATCGTTCAGACGACCCCTGTAAGACCCGGCCCCCGTCCTCAGGGTCGCGACAGGCACCCTGGTTGCGACATGGTCGCGCTAGAGGAGCCTGATGTGACAGGCTTCGGGACGCGGTGCACCTGGCCGTCGCGACATGGTCGCGACGAGGGTGGACGTTGCGTTCTTGTTGAGACGTCTGGAGGCGTCGCGACTGCTTTTCTGACCGATTTGACCGAAGTCCTTTCTGTCAGAACAACTTTGTCGGGTGTCAGGTGCGTATAGTGTTGACGCGACCTATTCAGCCGTCGTGTTCTGGTTTTCCGGTCTTCGAGGTTTGACCACTTTTGTGGTCACGCCGAGGCAGGCGGTCGCGACAGGGTCGCGACGCCCTGAGGCGTCGCGACATGGTTAGTGTCACGCCGTCCTGACTGGTAGCGTCTTGGGGCCCATCAGTTTAAAACCGAGGGCTGCGCCCCATTTCCCCCTCTCTCCTTTCCTTCTTCTTCTTCTTCTTCTTCTTCTTCCTTCTTCTTCCTCCTCCAAGCTCTCACCTCTCCGACGGTTTCTTGGCGTGTTTGAGGTGCTCGTGGTGGGAGGTGACGCCCCGTTCGTGCAGGCGGCGTGATCGTGGAGCTTGGAGCGAGGAGGAGGTGGTCATTTCGACGTGAAGGCCCCAACGGGTCGGCTCTACTCTTGGAGGTAGGGACCCTTGACTCCTCTGGCCCTAGCATGCTCCCTTCCCCTTTGAGATCGTGGTTTCTCATTGTTTGGGGTTGTGGGAGTGTGAGAATCATGCTCGTGTTGAGTGAGGATTTCATCGAGCGTAGATTCGTTGTAATCCATGTTTTGTGGGGTTCGAGGGTGGTTTGTATGGATTATGAGCTTTCTTTTATGTTTCCCATGCTCCCCTCCCTCGTGTGGATGTGATTGTACTGGATTTAGGGTGGTCTCCGAGAGGATCATCCCGGAACCCCTCTCGGCTGAGAACACGACCTGTATAGAGGTCGCGATGATGTCACGACCGGATTGGCCACCGCGACATCATCGCGACGCTCTTGACCGTCGCGACATGGTTGCGACGGCCTTGGGCATCGCGACAGTGTCGTGACGGCCTATGGCGTCGCGACAAGGTCTCGACGGCCTGATGCGTTGCGACTACAACATAGATAGGTAAGGTCTTGCGAAGTTCTGTTTTCTGTGGAGTCTTCACCATTTCCGCTTCTTACTGTACCCGTGGCACCAGTGCTAGTTCCCTAGTACGGTCCTACACTAGTCGTTTGCCCGGTGCTCGGTGCTTGAGGGCTTGTCCCGTGAGAGAGGTTGTTACCGTTGCCTGGGACCCCCATCCTCGTGCGCCTTAGAGTGAGCGTTCGGGGCGACGAGCGTACTTGAGTCACAGACTCTTGAGTTGAGGAGAAAATAGTGGTTAGGATAGCGGCGTCGAGTCATTTGCATAGCTCTCTTGGTTGGTCTGGGACACCGAGGACGGCCGAAGTTCTACCCAGTGCAGACCAGTTAGTCCTTTTTCTAACTGCCTCACTCTATGGGCCCCGGAACCACTTGGAGAGGCCAGGCATGGGACCGTAGTCCGGCCAAACTACGGCGGTTACTGTTGTGCTACTTTGTGTTCCTGCCTCACTCTGACGAGACGTGGAGGTTTGGACCTGGGTCGATGATAAGACGCCAGTGGACGCACCTGACCGGTTGACTAATGGTAGTGTTTTCCATAGCTAGTGTCTCTTGTCCAAGCGGGGTTCTCCCCGTCTGTGTAGCCAGCTGTGTGGTGGTCACGGCGTGCAGGTTCTATGAAGTTTCCGACCGTGATGTTCTCCGTACCATCGCTAGTTAGTAGCTTTGCTTCCGCACTTTCCTGTGTAGGTAGAAGATATAACTACTGTTATTTAATTATATATATGTTCGTCTGCCTTTTAGAGCCAGTAGGAGATTGGTAGTCCCTACTGAGCTTCTGTTGTGAAGCTCATCCCTTCCTTTTCCAGGTGAGACTTCTCAGTAGCGGCAGGGCGCGCATCGGGCGGAGAGACGGGGCGGTAGTCATGGTCCCCGTAGCTAGCAGTGGTTCCCCCTTTCAGTGTACGTCACCCTTGGGGTATGCCCCTAAGGGACTTGTTCTTCCCCTGCTTTTACCTGTACTAGTTGTGTGTGTTGGGATTGTACCTAGAGCGATGCACAGCAGTCCCGCTCTTCTTTCTGCTTCTGCGTGTGTGCTTCTAGTTTAACAGTTGATGTTTATTTCCTTTACATATTCTGTTAGACTAGTGTTATAGCCTTTCTGGGTCCCCGGATCCGTGGGCGGCGACCGCGAAAATCGGGTCCTTGGCTTGGGCCGAGGGTTGGGTTCTCGGGGTCGTTACAACCCCGCCAATCTCGCGTCAGGTCTCCTTAAACATCGCCACGGTCGTTGTAACCACCATGCCAGATCATGTATATTGTGGCCTTAATGGCTGCCATTATCGAGCGTATGATTCGTGGCCATTACCTCAGCGGTTAATGCCTTGGCCGTTACGGAAGCTACGTTCCTTGGAATCCTGTGAACATGTCGTTCTCTGAGTTGGTTACGGCTGAGCTGGGTAACCCCCATCCTTGGACGAACAACTGTTGTCAGCCTAAGGGATGTAAAGAGGTTGGTATAGATGACCTAAGTCGTTGACCTAGACGACACCAAGATCTTAGGTTCAAACCACGTCAAGACGTCGGCTCTAGTACTCTGGGAGGTTAGCTGAGCCAAGGCTCCAGCCGACCAGTGGGAGCTCCCTGTCCACACGTCCCATAGCCATATTGACTGTGTCGGTGTCATGATGGCAGAGATTCCTCAGTTGCCCTGCACGACGTCAACCGTTGCGTCGCCGCCTCAACTCATGTGCACCATCATTGGGCTCCTTACAAGCCACGTGGTTCAATTCGAACTCTCGATGATAGTCAATCAAGGGCCGCCACGCAGTTCAATCCATATTCTCAACGAAGACGATGAACCCTAGCCGTTGGATCTGTTCGGGCCCCCGACACTATAAATAGTGCAGTCTCCGTTCGAAACGCACCCCTTGCGCGTAAGAGATTCAGACGAGATGACCTTCCGAACTACTAACATGTTTCGATATGATGTGTTTGCCCCATCGCCATTCGTCCGAGATTCCTTCGTCCAGTATTCCTTCCTCACTTGCTTCCCTTAGAGGTAAGCGATGAGCTCTTCTTCTCATTCATCTGATGACTCTTCCCCCTCCAATCCTCACCTTTGAGAGGGTTCCTCATCTGGAGGTTCTCCTTTCGGGAACTTCTCAGCTCGGGCATCGATCAGAGCGGCGTCACCCCCTTGTCCTATCGAGACGAGGTTGTCTTCTCCTGAGGTAGGTTGGTTTGATGCTTATGCATCAGAGCCTGCCAAGGAGATTCCTGATCCAGAGGTCACTCCTGGATCGTATGTACCTAGGAAGCCTTCTTCTCATACCTTGTGGTTGTGTCTGCAAGCCGACTCGATGGCCGATGCACGACGCGAGATCGACGATGAGACCTTCTAATGGATGAAGAACCATCCTGGTCTCGACTTCCCGAGGGGTCCATCTTGTATTCTTCTAAAAGGTTCCGAGCTCATTACAACATGGAGCGCGGAGTTTGCATCTACTCTGAGTCTGTCCAAGCCAGCTTTCGGTATCCTTTTCATCCTCTTGTTTTCCTTCTTCTCCTCAAGCTGGAAGCCGCACCTTCGTAGTGGACCCCCAACTCCTGGAGGTCGGTCGTCGACTTCCTGACCGTATGTGCCCTAGCCAAAGTCCAGCCTACCACTCGCCTATTCTTTTACTGCTTCTTGGTAAAAGCGTTCAGCGACTGACTGTATTTTGCAGCTTCGACAATGGTAAATCCTTGGCTGAATGCCCTCCTCTGTCCACAGCTGGAAGATGAACTTCATTTTCGTTTACTACCCCACCAAATGGTCCTTCCTGACCATCTGGTTGGTAGTAAACATTAGAGATAAAGCATTTCACCCCCTACCCTTGTCGCATCCAAGTTCTCAGACTTCGAGTCTCTACAGACGGTGGAGCCCCCCGACCTATACGATTCATTCGACGAGCTATTCAAGTTGATTGACGAGGCCAACCGAGGTCTAAACTCCCTACATTTGAATTCTGAGAACTAACTCGTCCTTTCTTTTGCAGCAATGACTGACAAGGGCAAGTCGTCAACTCCTCAGGAAATCGCCAAGGGGAAGGGTAGCACCTCCCTCTCCGAGTTGGCTGCACAGGAGCTCCTGTCTCAAGGGAGCAAGAAGGTCGCGAGCCGACGCCCAAAGCGTGCTTGCACCAAGGATGTTGATGTGCAGATCATCGCTCCTCCGACCTCCACCCCCAAGACGTAGTCGCAACTGCCAGGGCCGAGGGAGCTACCCAAACGTCCTCAGCCAACATCGGGGTCGGTGCCGACTAAGGTCATCACCTCGGGCTCCTCCCATCCTCTACAAAATTTGAAGTACTCCTACCTATCTTACATGAACTAATGATTTTGCCTTTAATTACCTCCAAAAACAACTGTCCTCCCTCTTTTTCAACCAAGAAATATAATTTCTTCCTATCTCCTATCATGTGCTTTGAACAACCGCTGACAAGATATTATGGCTGCAAGGCATTCCTGCAAAAACAAGAATCACACAGAAGATTTTGGCACCCAAAATTTTTTGGGCCCAATATGTTTATTTAAACCAGTAAGCTTGCTCTTAGGAATCCAAATCTACTTAAAATAAGTAGGCCGTTCATTAAACCAACATTATTTGTCATTATGTCCCATTTTCCCACTAGCATGAAGAAAATCTATGAAAAACATGTGAAAAATATGACTTTCTTTTTTATTTTTGAAATCCATAAAAATTATTTGTCCTGTTTCTGTTCAAAGTTTGGTTGACAGACCTGCTAAGTCTGGATCGGTTGACCTGGTGGTAACTCTTTTGTGGACCTAAGTTTTTATTGTACCAGGAGTATTCAATGTATTTTTTATTCTTCCTAACATCTTGGTTTTTGACTGTCATGTTTGTCTGTGAGGGTTGGATTTTTATTTTCTGATTAACTTGACTATCTTGAACAAAGGATGTGGTTGTTGAGGTCCCACTCTCCTTATTATTTTGATTATTAAATCTAAGACCTTGTCTATTCAAATTTGTTTTGACTCCAAGCTTTGCATCTAGATTTTCTTGACCTTTGACAAATTTTAACATAGTATCGTGCTTATCTTAGTTCGTTTTGAGTCTGTTCAGGTTTCTCCTGAAGTTTGGCATGTTCATCTTATAAACGAATATATTGTTCATTAATCAATTTGTTCTCTTTTCAACTTCCAAAAATTTTACCTTAGATTCATATAATTGAATAGAAGACTTTCATCTTTCAGATTAACAATTTTAGAACACAAACTTTCAATCTTATCATCCAAAGAATGATCATGCATTATGTTATTCATTTAATTTTTCAGAGATTTTATTTCACTTTTGTAAGTAGAAAAATTTTCATACAATAATGTGTAGGCTTCTTCCCACTCTTCAACATTGAAATCTTCAAAGAAAGAATTTACTTTAGTGCTTTCCTCACTTTTAGCCATGAGATAGACGTCCTTTTCATTCTCTTCTCAGCTATGTCCTTTTCATTCTCTTCAGCTGTTGAGTCCTCCTCATCATTGTCTTCATCGATCCAGGTAGCCATCATTGCCTTTGGGTTCTTAAATTTATCCTTCTTTATCTTCTTCTTAAGCTCGAGATACTCTCCTCTCTTGTGCCCCAATTTCTTGTATTCATAATAGATAACAATGTCAACCTTATTGTTTAAATCGAACTTTGAAGCAATTTTTTTCTTAACAAAATTATTATTCTTACTTTGGCCCTTTCTTTTCATCTTAAGAAATTGTCTAAACTATCTAATTAATAGGGATACTTCGTCTTCTTCCTCATCACTATGAGACTCACTTTTTTCATCGCTTAAAGTCTTGGAGTTAGTAGAAGCATTTAAAGCAATAGGTCATTAATGAACCTATTCATTCGTCTACAGACATTGTAGACAGATTCCTTGAGTCCTCTATAATAGTTACTTTAGTGTGCCAAGTGGGTGGAAGTGATCTAAGGATCTTTCTAACCAAATCATAATTAATGTATTCCTTACTCAGTTCTTTTAAAGTATTAACCAACAACATAAATTTAGCAAACATTTCAAAAATAGTCTCATCAGATTTCATTTTAAAAACCTCATAATCAGAAATAAGCATGCTAGATTTAGTCTCACCTCAAAAGTTCCTTCATAGATCAATTCCAACTTATCCCACATTTCCTTGGTAGACTTACACATTGAAACTCTTGAGAACTCCTTATAAGGGTAGTGTATTGCAAATGCTACCAACCTAGAAGGAAAATAACTCGCAAATGCTACCAACCTAGAAGGGGGGGGGGTGAATAGGTTTGTAAATCGACTACCAATGTGAAAGTAAATACCCTTTAAAATGATCTAAAAAGAAATCTTCAGAGACACAGACACAGACACACAGACACACAGACACACAGACACACAGACACACAGACACACACACACAGACACACACACACACACACACACATATATATATATATATATATATACATAATTTCACTAGATTATTCATCAGTAGCAATGTAAATCGACTACATAATATTCACATTGTAAATCGACTACCAATGTGAAAGTAAATACCTAGAAGGGGGGGGGGGGGTGAATAGGTTTGTAAATCAACTACCAATGTGAAAGTAAATACCCTTTAAAATGATCTAAAAAGAAATCTTCAGAACAGAAGCTTGTCACACACACAGGGTGAATAGGTTTGTAAATCGACGAACAGAAGCCTGTCACACACACAGGGTGAATAGGTTTGTAAATCGACTACCAATGTGAAAGTAAGTAAATACCCTTTAAAATGATCTAAAAAGAAATCTTCAGAACAGAAGCTTGTCACACACACAGGGTGAATAGGTTTGTAAATCGACGAACAGAAGCCTGTCACACACACAGGGTGAATAGGTTTGTAAATCGACTACCAATGTGAAAGTAAGTAAATACCCTTTAAAATGATCTAAAAAGAAATCTTCAGAACAGAAGCCTGTCACACACACAGGGTGAATAGGTTTGTAAATCGACGAACAGAAGCCTGTCACACACACAGGGTGAATAGGTTTGTAAATCGACTACCAATGTGAAAGTAAATACCTTTAAAATGATCACACACACACACACAACACACACACACACACACACACACACACACACACACACACACACACACACCACACACACACACACACACACACACACCACACACACACAACACACACACACACCACACCACACACACACACACCACACACACACACACACACACACACCACACACACACACACACACACACACCACACACACACACACACACACACACACACACACACACACACACACACCACACACACCACACACACACACACACACACACACAACACACACACACACACACACACACACACCACACACACACACACACACTTCGCACATTAGATGAGATGTCATCTCGGCTATTTACGTACTTTCATAAGACATCTACATGCCTTCCAGTTTACCTATTTTTTTTAGTACATGTCTATCGATCTAATCCTATATGTCGACCTAGAATGACTTTTACTGAGCCTTCAAGACTTCGACTGGTGTCTTAAACCTTCGATTGATGTTGAAGCTTCGACTGATGTATTGAGACTTCCGAGTGATGTTGAAGTTTCGAATACTCCTTTGAGACTTTGACTGATGTTGAAGCTTTGACTGATCCTTTGAGACTTCGACTGATGTTGAATCTTCAATTGATTCTTTGAGATTTTGAAACTGATATTGAAGCTTCAATTGATTATTTGATTCTTTGACTGATGTCTTGAAGACTTCTGTTGACCTACAAGTAATATTTGTAGACACCTAACAGGCATATTATGTCAATAAGAGCAAATATCATGTCTATAGGTCAAGATCAACTCCTATAGACCTATGCATCACAATTACAAACTTTCGGAGTGTTTAACAAAATGACTGATATTTGTTCATCATCAAAAACATTTCACACAACTCGAAGCTACTATCAGAGAAGAGAACCACTTCAGCCTTCTTGCCATTGTCGGAGAAGAGAACCATTGGAGTGATATCTCTAGAAACTGCTCCTTCCATAATGGAGCGAGAAACAAAGCTGACCTATGGTCTTTGCGTTGGAAACTACCAATGCAAGGGTAGGCTAGTCATTTCCGTACTTTAACCCAACAACAATTTGAATAAACTAGTGATAGGGGCATATATGATGCTTTCTTTCAATTTGAGGGGTATATAATTTAGTAGTCAGATTTCTAAGATATGTTTATGAATATAAAAGATTTTAGATATATATAGGTAGTTTTTCCTTTTTTCTATTCACTACGCCCTATTAATTGCCATCATTTTGACACCGTTGTAATATAATATCGTGCTATGTTCAATTATGATAACACATGCCTCATGATGTCACTACTACAAAACATATTTATACCTACGACAAAAAACCGTCAATAATGTGAAAATATTGTAGGTAAAGATCTTTACCGACAACATTAGGTACGGTTTTTGTCGTAGGTAAGTAAGTGTAGGTAATATTATTACCTACGACTGTGTCTTAGGTAAAGTAGATGAACTTTACCTACAAAGTTGAATGTCGTAGGCTATTTATGCCTACCATGTTAAATGTCCTAGGCTTTTAGTACCTACACTTTTTTTCCTCATGTAAGCTTTTAATTCATTGGTATATCCACACATTCACTTTACACCCCATCCACAAGCTCATATTCATTCATGCACATTCACATTTCATTCATTCATACACTTCATCAGCATAGCCACATTCATTCATTCAACATTACCACAATCATTCATTTAAGCAACTATTTTGGTCATTCACAATACTTTTCATATTAATGCCAAATATACATACACAACATCTGTCCAAAATTACATATATATGTATCTAACTGTTTCCATGCCATAAAAAGTTTATGAAACATTCATTATCTGTCCAAAACGACATATAATTTTCATCCATGCCATCCAAGAGTGGTCCACAAAAAAAAAGGGAAGACTAGTTAGAGTTCCAAAGTGACAAAAATATATATAGTCTTAACCACTAAATAGTTGTCGTTTTAGCTCATCTAATAGCACTACATAGAAAGAAAACAATTAATAAAGGAAGTTAAGAAAAATGATAAATAATTTTATAGGTAGTATAAATTCCAAATAAATAAAAACTCATAATCTCGAATCCACATAACATGACTTCCAATAGCATCTTTCATTCAACATCTTGGTCTTCCCACTTGTTCATTCTCTAAATCCAACAACTTCACCTTCTTCCATATCATCTACAATTACATAAAAGTTATTCAGTAATTATATTGATTTGGGGTCATCTTCCTAAGAAGAACTCCCTCTTTGCTTCATTTCTTGCATTTCCCTCTTTGAATGAGCCTTGCCGACTCACCTGGAGGTGAGCTTGAGGGTGCCCAAGGATGGACAAATCGATGTCCATTCCTTTTGGTACCCTTAAATGGGACTGATAGCCCTCCAATCTTCCCATGGGGGTGCTGTCCTCCCCTTTGCAGCAAGGGATTTCCCTCATTCCATTAGGTTTTTTTTTAGCTTGAGCGATGCTTGCCGAATCACTGTAATCCCGAGTCTATGCACACAAGGGTTGGATAATGCAATATCCATGCCCTGCTAAAGACTTGAAGGGGATGTAATCCATACCAACATCACGTCCATACCGCGTTTTGTCCCATTTTACAGGGTCAAAATCATATAAGTAAAGAGATCTCCGTTGAAGGTTTGTTGCCGACTCACCTGGGCAGTGAGTTTTCAGCATTTTGGGGTCAATTGGTGCGGCGTTTCGCCCATTTAAAAGGCTGAGGTCGATCAAAATGCACCTCAGTCCATTCCCCAAAGATTTTGAGTCGTTCCGATGTGATTTGAGCGACCGTCTTATTGCAAATAGATGGTTCTATTTGGCTGCCGACTCACCAGGCAGAACGGGTGTTTTCGGCGGTTTGAGACCGATTGGCGCGACTTCTCGCGCATGCGAATGACTGAAATAAATCAATATACATGTCAGTCCCTTCCCTAAAAATTTCGTGTCGTTCCAGCGTGATTTGAGTGGCCGTCCCTTTACAAACTGACGTTGCCGACTCAGTTCTGTCTGGTTGCCGACTCACCAGGCAGAACGCTTGTTTTCAGCGCTTTGACACCGATCGGCATGACGTTTCTCCATGTAAAAGGCTTAAATCGACCAAGGCACATGTCAGTCTCTCCCCTAAAAAATTTTGTGCCGCTCCGGCATGATTTGAGTGGCCGTCCCGTTACAAATGGACGTTGCCGACTCAGTTCTGCCTGGCTGCCGACTCACCAGGCAGAACGCTTGTTTTTGACAGTTTGAGACCGATCGACATGGATTTTCGCCCGTGTAAAAGATTGGAATTGATCGGGAAATACCTCAGTCCCCTCCATAAAAATTTCGTGCCTCCGGTGTGATTTGAGTGGCCATCCCTTTACAAATGGACGTTGCCGACTCAGTTCTGCCTGGCTACCGACTCACCAGGCAGAACGAGTGTTTTCAGCGGTTTGAGACCGGTTGGCATGGATTTTCGCCCGTGAGAAGGATTTAAATAGATCAATATACACCTCATTCCCTCCCATAAAAGTTTCACGCTGTTCCGCCGTGATTTGGATGTCGTGCATTTGCAAGTGAGTGCTGCCGACTCACAGGGGCAGAACTGTTTGCCGCCGACTCACATAGAAATGAGACTCTATGAGGCTTCGGGTTAGATAATATGATATCTATGCCCGAGTTCCTATACTCAAATATCATTGGATCTCCCATTGTACTATTCTTTGGTCTCGGTACTCATCGGTTCCCTCGTAGCCATGCCTCGGGAACCGGTACTGTGTGCCATTTGGGTGACGCCGCATGCGGCTAACACCTCGTTTTGGTGTCGTCTCCATCATGGTGGACGAGTATCGTGCCCTCCTCTTTCGCTATGGGAAAAGGGGAGGTGCTGCCGAATTTTCTCGCGCATCCTTATGAGACCAAAAGACTTTATAAGATTAAAAGACTTCAAAAATCATGTTGGCTAAGTGATTCGGCAGCACTATAGCAGCGTGGCCGACTCAGCAGTCTGTCGACTCAGCAGCCTAGCCGACTCAGCAGCCTGCCGACTCATGTTGCAGCAAGGTTCTGCCAACTCATTTGAGTTAGCAGTCTGCCGACTCACCAGTTCAGCAGGACCCTGCCAACTCAGTAGTCAGCCGACTCAGCAGCCTGGACGACTCAGCAGCCTGCCGACTCATGTTGCAGCTAAGTTCTGCCAACTCATTTGAGTTAGCAGTCTGCTGACTCACCAGTTCGGCAGGACCCTGCCAACTCAGCAGTCTGCCGACTCAGCAGCCTGGCCGACTCAGCAGCCTGCCGACTCATGTTGCAGCAAGGTTCTGCCAACTCATTTGAGTTAGCAGTCTGCCGACTCAGCAGTCTGCTGACTCACCAGTTCAGCAGGACCCTGCCGACTCAGCAGTCTGCCGACTCAGCAGCTTGGCCGACTCAGTAGTCTGTTGACTCACCAGTTCAACAGGACCCTGCCGACTCAGCAGCCTGCCGACTCATGTTGCAGCAAGGTTCTGCCAACTCATTTGAGTTAGCAGTCTGCCGACTCAGTAGTCTGCCGACTCACCAGTTCAGCAGGACCCTGCCGACTCAGTAGCATGGCCGACTCAGCAGCCTGGCCGACTCAACAGTCTGCCGACTCACCAGCATAACTACACCGATCATGTTTTAAATGAAACAAAGAGAATACAACGGGCATCAATTGACAAAGGTCAAATGAATAAATGAATAAAAGTCTCCAACAATTGTACAAAAGATGATAATGATCACAATGTGTCAATTGCTTTCCAATAGACATCTTCCTTGTTGCTATTCCAGCTTCACTTTAGCACACACTTTACACCTTTATCGGATGTTTCCATTTTTAGGCCATGAGACTTTCTAATCTGGCAATTAATCAAGGGTTTTCTCTCTCTCGGAGAGATGTAATTAACGTCGTTGCGTCTAGGTAACGACGTGATCTTGGTCCCGACCCGATCTCTACTTTCGTTTGACGAAGTCAAACGGTGTGCACAATAGATCTAAAGTCTTTCGACTCTCGGAGGCAGAACACTTGGTTTCCACTTTGGTGGCTGGCACGCCTGCGCTATGCAAATTGTCGATTCATCTCTCGTCATTATCGCTCGCGTAGCATTCGATGGGGTGGATTAGCAATACGCATCCATGAGAATATGAGAAACATGAAAGAGAATTTAAAAAATATTTATGATTTATTTATAAAATCCATTTCCACAGCCCAATACCTACTCCTTGTACTCGACCAGATTTTTCCAAGTAGAAACTAAGTCCTTTACAACTTGTTCTAGACAAACATAAATGCAAGAATACTTGACATAAGGGAGGAAAATTAAACTTGTACCACAAAAGTCTCAAGTAACAGTATACCTGAAAGGCATTAATTAATGAAGAGCAAATAATTTGTCCTTTTAGCAATAGTCATCTTTCCCTGCAAAAGAATCACATGAGGATGACTAATAGAACGAGGAAAATCAGATCAAAGATTGCAAGTACAAGGCCTTCAAAAGAAGGTGACATGTGACAAAATAATCACAACAAATGTTGATATTGATTGGACCACTTCAAAATTAGAATATGGCATTGTTCTCTCTGCTATTTAAGTAATATTTTTTTAAAACATATATTATTCTAAAGAGAATTCAATAAGATTCTGAACAGATGGGCATATATCTGAGCACCATTTGAAATAGATCACTCCTGGTGATCTCCTAGAGAAATCGTATGGGAAAATTTACAGCTAAATGTACCAATATAGAATGTATTACAATCCATTTACTTGGATAAGACGACCAAACTAAAAGATAGATAAAAAATCATAGCACAAAATAGCATGTTCTGCTTACCTCTCATTTATCAACTTGGGAAAATATACATGATTCACTATGGCTGCATCCAACAGGAAGTAAGAAGAACATTGATTTTCCTAGAAGTGGTTAAACAAAACAACCGGGTAAGCAGTTTATCTACCTGCAACGGAACACATCCTAGCACCAGCTCTAAAAAAGTATAGGATACTGAAGCCCTCAGAAATATAGTCAGAGGTTCAACTTTGAAAAAGTATTTGCTTTTTGAAAATGAAACTCCTATTTTGCTGTTGTCTTAAATTTTCAATAAGAGATTGATAAAATTCTTTCAAAGCCTTAACATCATTGCCATACAAAATAATCACACAGTTGCATCCTATGGGTCACATAGAGAGAGAGTGTAGTAACCTAGCATCACCCCTCAAATAAGAGGTACATTAATTACATTTGGATTGTACACTACTAAATACTGAGAGCAATGTGCAACTGCACCAAAGTGACCGAGAAGACTTCACCAAACTTCTCATTCATCACTTTTTGGGCCATCAAAATTTCCCCAAAGAGCAAAACCTGTCAAGAACAATTTAACATAAAGCTAACAAAGAAATCATCTATAAAGAAGAAAAGATACATTCCTTAGAAGTAACAAGAACATGACCATAATACACTAGGACTACAAGCATAAAAATAAATCCAATCTAAAAGAGAAGAACATAGATTTTGCTCCAAAAAAAATAACTGGTTTTAGAGAACCTTCTACTCTTCTACTGTTCCGCAAGGACCCATTCTAAGATTTCATCCCCTTAAAGTTTAACTCTAAAATCAATCAAGCAAAACCATAAGAATAAGGAGATGGGGTTTTCCGTCGTGATCTATTGATAAAAAGGTGAAAAATAAAACTACATCTCCAAAATCCATCCATCAGCCAGTATTAAAAAACTACAAAAGATATAGAAGACATCTAAGAATAAAAAAAAGGATAATAGATCTAGAATTGCACCAAGGATCGGATTGACCTTACAGAGCCTCGCCTCGATGATGATGTAGTCATTCTTCCAGATCATCATTTGACATGGTTCCTAGAAAAAAAAAACACCAAACCATGCTCAGATCCACAAATTCATAACTCTCATTTACCAAAATAATATATAATAGTTTATATATTTATTCTAGCATAGGTAAATCCTTCCCATACCTACAACTATCCAACGTGTAGGTAAAAAGGTGTAACTAAAAGTCAATTTTCTAGTAGTGTGTAACATAACTTGTAACATCCTCCTTCTCTTTGGTTAGCCACCTTCTGATGAAGGTAGCAATGTATCGGGCCATCGCCTTCTAAAGGCGGCGGGATGGTTGTCACGTTCTGGTTGGGAATGCGATAGGCATGTCGTCGCGTTCACCCTTCTGACCGCAACATGCAATTTTGTCATTTTTTCGTTGGGATAGTTGGGACACACGTGCCAAGTGTCGACAGATGAAGGCGACATGTCAGATGTCACGTTCATGGTGTCAGGTCTGTGAGGGTGACACCTAGCAGACTCGTCGGTCAGGTTTGACTATGAACTTGAGGTTGCGACAGGTTAGCTGTTGCGTTCAGTAAGTGAACGCGATGGGTTAGTTGTCGCGTTCTTAGATCTAAGGCATATATGTGCAAGGCCTTCAGACCTGTCTCCTTCTTCCCCTCTTCTGGCGATTTTCTCCCTTCTTCCGACCCCTGTGTCTTGGCTCCATCATGGGAGATTGTGAGAGAGTGCTCTTGGAGGTGTTATTGGCCTTTTCTACTCGGTGTGGTGCTCTTCTCCGGCATGGCTTGCTCTCCTTCGTGGAGGTGATCTTCTCCTTCGGTGCGTAGGAGGACGATCGTGGCTCGTGGACGGCGTGACTATGGAGCTTGGAGCGAGGAGGAGGTGGACATGCACCCAACGGGTTGGCTCTTCATTTTGAGGTAGGGACCCTTATCTTCCCCCTAGTTCTACCATACTAGGGCCTCCAATCCCCTTCTCCAAGCCATTAGAAGCATGCTAGGAGTATGGTTTGCTTATTTGGGCTTATTGTGTTTGATCGGGGAATTGGGTTTGAGTGTTCTATCATGCTTGCATGTGAGGTTTTGGAGTGTAGATGCAAATCCTTGACATGCATGGGTGTGGATGAGGGTGGTTTGAGCTTAATTCACATGTTTACATCATCCTAGATGCTCCCCGCCCTGGATGCTCCCCGGATTTATGGTTTGAGGCATGTTTTGGAGGTCTCGAGTGTCTCTGTCTGTGGTCGCGACAAGGTTCTTGTCGTGACCCAAATCGCGATAGGTCAACCCGTCGCCTTCTGATGTGAACGTGATGCCACACCCTGTCGTGTTCTGGTAGTGATAGTGTGGCCGTTGCCTTCATGCTTGGCTTTCCATGTGGGTTGTGGGAGGTCTTGGGTGGCCAACCAGACCTCTGGCTGTGGTCGCGACAATGTCCTTGTCGCAAATCTGTTTCCTTCAGACCCAAGTAGTGACAGACAGGGTGTCGCCTTCAGGTGGCGACAACCCTTGTGTCACCTTATGTGAGAAAGCGACAGTAACTTTGTCGCCTTCTCAGACAGAGAGTGACTGACGACCTTTTCGGAGTTCCGTTCCACTGCGACTCTATTTTCTTGGCACCTGTGCTGTTCCTAGCACGGTCCTACACTAGTCGTTCACTTAGTGCTAGGCACTTGTGAGCTTGTCCATTGAGAGGTTGTTAACGTTACCTGGACCCCCGTCCCCACGCATTGGTTGAGGGAGTTCTCCAAGTGGTGGGCATGCTCGTGTTTAGGACTCTGGTAGCTGATAGGAAAACCGTGGGGACAACGACATTGAGTCGTTTGCAGAGCTCTCTTAGCTGAGTTTGAGACGCCGATCGAGATGGTTTGGTTGTTTTTCCGACATAGATCAGTTAGTCCTTCTCACTGCCTCACTCTATGTGGCCAAGAGTAGGACCGTAGTCCAGCCAGACTACGATAGTTGTGTGGTTACTTATAGTTCTGCATCTCACTCCGACGGAAGGTTTTAGACATGGACTGGTGGTCGAGGGTAAGGCACGTGGCGCACTTGACAGGTTGACTAGTGGTAGTTGCCAACCGTGGCTAGTGTCGTTGTCTAGATAGTAGTTCATTGTCTATCTTTGCTGCCTTGGGCTTTGTCCCAGTGCCATGGTTTACGTGGGTTTTCGATCCCGTCGTTTGGTATAGACCGATGGCCGTGTAGTTACTTTCCGCTTCCGCACTTTCTATGTTAGTAGAATAGATTATTTGTTTAATTTCAGTTATGAACATATATCTATTCTACTTGTTAGAACCAGTGAGAGATTTGTAGTCCCTACTGAGCTTCTTTGTGTAGCTCATACCCTTCTTTCCAGATGAGATTTCACAGAAGTACCCTCCACAGTGGGTTGAGGAGACGAGGCAGTAATAGACAGCGTCTTCCGTGAGCAGTGTTCTCTCATACTTGTTTAGTCACCCTCAGGGTATGCCCCTAAGGGCTCTGTTATCCCATTTCTTTTTGCACTTGTACTTTATTTACTTTGGGATTGTACTAGACTCCTACTTGGTGTTGGACACTTTTTCTTCACTTGTCGGTACATTTTAGTGCTTGTGGTTGTTACTTACTTCTGTTACGTATCTTGTTAGAGTGGTCCGTTAGCCCTTCCGAGTCTTCGGACCCGTGAGCGACAGTGCCGACGGTCGGATTCTTGGCGGGAACCGACGGTCCGGTTGTCGGGGCCGTTACATAACTAGTGAAAATGAAATTAGTTTACTAACATCCACATTGGCACCAATTTAGCACAAATAAGTACAAATATATGACATTTAAAAGATGGGAAAACAATTATAGGGGTGTTAACGATGTCAAGAATAGGTTAACTTTTTTCAAGTGATAAAAGGTAGACGAGGTAGCAATCGTAACTCTTCCAAGGCACACCACCTATCCAAAGTTGGACTACCCCATTTAATATTCCGAACGTAAAGGAGCTATTATCTCAACCGTGCATGTATGGCAAAGGCTTCAAGAACATAAGCTTGTGAAGAAGCGGAGAATACCCGTCCAAAGGTAAAGGAACTGTTAATTTCTCATCCCTGCATGCATGGCAAAGGACCCAAGCACGTACTAGCTTTTAGAAAAGCCAAGAATATTTGTCCAACAAGGAGGGGGAGCTATTATCTCATCCTTGCATGTTTGGCAAAGGCACCAAAGACAAAGCGTTTGGAAAAGCAAAGGATATCTGCTTGTCCAAATTAAGATAAAGGAGGAGGTATTAGACGATCCTTGGCGTAGGATCGAAGAGTACAACTTTTGGACAAGCCAAGAATATTCGTCCAAACATGGAGGAGGAACTATTATCTCATTCTTGCATGTATGGAGAAGTATCCAATAACCCAAGGTTTTTGAAAACGCGAAGAATCCTCCGCTGCACAAGAGTATCATCCACCTTAAACAGATACATTAATTATATTAATCATAGTGGAGGTCAAGTTGGGGATCAAAAGTGTATATATATATATATATATATATATATATATATATATAGAGAGAGAGAGAGAGAGAGAGAGAGAGAGAGAGAGAGAGAGAGAGAAATCTAGGGTGGCACTCGCCCAAGACGATTAGGTAAGACCCAACTCAGTTCGATTTTTTAAAGATATTTTATTATTTTAATAAAATTAATGTTATTGAATCAAAACAACATAAATTAAATATTAGACTAATTTTTACTTCTAATTGTTACAAATATAAAATAAATATTAAGTCATTAAAAATAATTTACAACAAAATTTTTAATCTAAAATTTTAAAATATTAAAACTACGGTCACTTAACTTACACAACAAAGTCTTAATACTTGTACATCGTCATCGATAGCACCCAAAATAGCCATCCAATTTCTCAAACCCCAATTTCACAATTAATATTTTCTAAACTCTTAGCATTCAATGTAATAAAAATTTTAAGATTGGACATGTCAAGTGCTTGATAAGGAATCCAAAAGAGAGAGAGAGAGAGAGAGAGAGAGAGAGAGAGAGAGAGAGAGAGAGAGAGAGAGAGAGAGAGAGAGAGATGGCTTCCCTGGTGGCCACAGCGGGGGCTCCTCTGCTGGTTGCTCCTATTCAGCGGCTGATTGAGAAGGCATCCGATGCTACCATCGGTGTCTTCTGGGAAGAGATCAAGCTGATCAGAGGCGTGAAGCGAGAGAAGGAGCGGCTGGTGTCGATGATGAAAAAGATCAACATGGTGCTCGCGGAGAAGAATCATACAGAGCGTAGGCTGGTGCAAAATTGGCTTGATCAGCTGTCTGAGCTGGTGTATGATGCTGAGGATGTGCTAGATGAGCTTGCAACTGAGGATAAGCTTATGGCCAGAAGGAAAAAATGTTTTCTCCTTGAACTGGTATGCAAACTCCGCTCTAAGCATTACTTCTCACGTCAATTGAAGTCCATCTGGATTAAACTAGATGCTATTAAAAATGATTACAAAGAATCGGGTATTAAGATGAGAACGACTATCAGTATAGAGCGTAAACAGACACAACAGGATAGCAATAGTGGCCACCAACCACGGCAGATCACAAGTGGATTTACTCCATTAATGGAAAAACTAGTCCCCCGACCGGAAGAGCAGCGAAAAATCATGAATTGGCTATTTGACATAGTAGAGGAAGCTAGGTTGGAGGCTAGAAATGGTGGTGATATGAATGTTTCTTTCTTCTCAGTAACGGGTATGGGAGGAATAGGAAAAACCACACTTGCACAGTCTGTGTACAGCTATAGTAGAGTAGAGAAGTCATTCCAGGCAAGGATGTGGGTTTGTGTGTCCAATGATTTTAACATAACAAGGATTACCAAGGATATGATGGCTTCCCTCGACTACACTGGAGACAGCGGATATCATAATTTTGAGAACTTAGATGCACTTCAAAGGCGACTTGAGCATATGCTAGAGGGTAAAAGGATTCTTTTGGTGTTGGATGATGTACATGATTTGAAGCATAACTGGAACACAATATTAAATCCATTAAGGGGAGCAAAGAAAGAGAGTTAAGTGTTGGTGACAACCCGTAATAATCAGATTGTAGATACGTTGAAATGTGGGAAGAATATGCTCCATCTAAAAGGTTTATCAGATGGCGATGTTAGCTCTTGTGGACATCCAAAAAAAACGCAGCAAAATTTGCACCAAAGGCCCAACGTTCCCAAGCCAAAGCCCATCTGAAAATATGCTAAAGGCCCCCTAAACAGGCCCAAGCAAGGCCCACTCCACAAGGCCCATCTACCCCATGCTAGGAGGTCACCTTAGGCTACCCTTCACCTCCCCACTACAGGTACAAAAGCTGCTGTGGCAGCATGAGCAAGGCAGCTGGAGCAGTTCCCTTCACACCCTTTAGCCACCCACGCACAGAGGAGAGCAGGGGAGTCTTATGGAAGGGGGCAGAACATCTTCTTCCTGGGGGCTGCTTGGAGAAGGGGCTTGGAAGAGGCTTACGTGAAGAGGCTTGGTGAAGGGGCTTGGAAGAGGCTGGGAGCTTCCTGCTTGGGGCTTCTCACTCTCTCTTTCCCTCCTTCCCTTTTGCTGGTCACGGGAGAAGAAGGGAGGCCGCTGGGAGCTCCCTGAAGAAGAGGCTTGAGAGAAGAGAGCAAAAGAAAGGGGAAGAGGAGCTTCTTCATCCTATTCTCTGCTGGTTGGGGAAGAAGAGAGAGAGGGCAGCAAGGGTCTTCTCCAGGATGGTGTGAGAAGAGAGGCTGGGCTGCTTCCCTTCCTCCTCCCATTGTGGCTGGCTGGACAGAAGAAGCAAAGAAGCCTCCTCCTCTTCCTACAGGTTGCTGGCTACGTAGGAAAGGCAAGGGGGGGGGGGGGGGGCCGCTGGGAGCTTGGTAGAAGAAGAGAAGAAAAAGAAAGAAGAGAAGAAGAAGGGTGAGAAGAGAGAAGAGGGGAAGTGAGGGGACTGCTGCGGCAGTCCCCATATCTTGTTCTTTACTTTTATCCATTTTCTTTTCCTTCCCTCCCCATGTAATCTCCCCTCTAACAGTGAAAAGATCTCATCCTCTCATTCCTCTTTTGTATGATCTTGGTTGTAATGAGTATGGATGGGTAGAAAGTTATGTTTAAATGCCCCTTTTGACCTCTGTTTGCTGGTTCTTAGCATAATACCGAAGTCTTATTAATGTGTATGAAATATGTTTTGTTTAGTTTGTTCTACCTCCTTTCATGTGCTCTCTCTTCACCCCTTCTATGAGACTTCAATGCCCCCCTTTATGGGCCATGAGGAGGGCAATATGATGCCTAACCTTATGCTCAAGGGAGGACAACGGCCAGGTTGGTGGGCATCCCTTTTGCTCCCGAAGAGCGCCCAATAGGGAGTCACCCACAGCCATGCTTCAGTTCTTTATAAACAGCCCTCTTTTGGATGTGTTTTCTTTTGATTTCTGCACCCATTCAATGGAGATTGGGGGCCCGATGCAAGGAGGTCATATAAGACCATATGTGTGCCACCCCTTGTCGGGCTCAAGAGCAGTCAAAGCATTGTTTAAACACCCCTTGTTTCTGCTATGTCTCACTGTCCAAATCTTGCCGTATCGGTTTTCCTTCGTGCGGCTTTGAGCGTGACGTTTCAGACTGCCAAAATCTGGGCTCGTTCCGAGTTCATAGATCTGTTCTCCATATCCCAAGGGATCTGTCCCCCAATTTTGAGGCTCAGACCCTTCACGGATCTCAAGAACGAAGCCCCGGAAGTGCTGCCGGATCGCTTTTCGGAGCCGCTTTAAACATGAACTGTCGGACTGCCAGTGACTGGGTCTGATCCGACTTCATGGGCTTGTTCTTCATGTCCCAATGGTTCTGTCCCCAAAATTCGAGGCTCAGACCCTTCACGGATCTTGAGAACGAAGCCCCGGAAGTGCTGCCGGATCGCTTTTCGGAGTCGCTTTGAACATGAACTGTCGGACGGCCACTGACTGGGTCTGATCCAACTTCATGGGCTTGTTCTTCATGTCCCAAGGGTTCTGTCCCCAAAATTCGAGGCTCAGACCCTTCACGGATCTTGAGAACGAAGCCCCGGAAGTGCTGCGGGATCGCTTTTCGGAGCCGCTTTGAACATGAACTGTCGAACGGCCACTGACTGGGTCTGATCCAACTTCATGGGCTTGTTCTTCATGTCCCAAGGGTTCTGTCCCCAAAATTCGAGGCTCAGACCCTTCACGGATCTTGAGAACGAAGCCCCGGAAGTGCTGCTGGATCGCTTTTCGGAGCCGCTTTGAACATGAACTGTCGGACTGCCGCTGACCGGGTCTGATTCGACTTCATGGGCTTGTTCTTCATGTCCTAAGGGTTCTGTCCCCCAAATTTGAGGCTCAGACCCTTCACGGATTTCAAGAACCAAGTCCCGGAAGTGCCGCCGGATCGATTTTCCGTGCGGCTTTGAACATGAAGTGCCGGATCGCCGCTGATTGTGCCAGATCCGAGTCCACGGATTGGTTCCTTATATCCCAAGGGTTCTGTCCCCCAAATTCGAGGCTCAGACCCTTCACGGATTTCAAGGACCAAGTCCCAGAAGTGCTGCCGGATCGCTTTTCCGTGCGGCTTTGAACATGAAGTGCCGGATTGCCGCTGATTGCGCCAGATCTGAGTCCATGGATTGGTTCCTTATATCCCAAGGGTTCTGTCCCCCAAATTTGAGGTTCAGACCCTTCACGGATTTCAAGAACCAAGTCCCAGAAGTGCCGCCGGATCGCTTTTCCGTGCGGCTTTGAACATGAAGTACCGGATCACCGCTGATTGTGCTAGATCCGAGTCCATGGATTGGTTCCTTATATCCCAAGGGTGCTGTCCCCCAAATTTGAGGTTCAGACCCTTCACGGATTTCAAGAACCAAGTCCCGGAAGTGCCGCCGGATCGCTTTTCCGTGCGGCTTTGAACATGAAGTACCGGATCGCCCCTGATTGCGCCAGATCCGAGTCCATGGATTGGTTCCTTATATCCCAAAGGTGCTGTCCCACAAATTTGAGGTTCAGACCCTTCACGGATTTCAAGAACCAAGTCCCGGAAGTGCCGCCGGATCGCTTTTCCGTGCGACTTTGAACATGAAGTACCGGATCGCCGCTGATTGCGCCGGATCCGAGTCCATGGATTGGTTCCTTATATCCCAAGGGTGCTGTCCCCCAAATTTGAGGTTCAGACCCTTCACGAATTTCAAGAACCAAGTTCCGGAAGTGTCGCCGGATCGCTTTTCCGTGCGGCTTTGAACATGAAGTACCGGATCGCCGCTGATTGTGCCAGATCCGAGTCCATGGATTGGTTCCTTATATCCCAAGGGTGCTGTCCCCCAAATTTGAGGTTCAGACCCTTCACGGATTTCAAGAACCAAGTACTGGAAGTGCCGCCAGATCGCTTTTCCGTGCGGCTTTGAACATGAAGTACCGGATCGCCGCTGATTGCGCCAGATCCGAGTCCATGGATTGGTTCCTTATATCCCAAGGGTGCTGTCCCCCAAATTTGAGGTTCAGACCCTTCACGGATTTCAAGGACCAAGTCCCGGAAGCGCCGTCGGATCGCTTTTCCGTGCGGCTTTGAACATGAAGTACCGGATCGCCGCTGATTGTGTCAGATCCGAGTCCATGGATTGGTTCCTTATATCCCAAGGGTGCTGTCCCCTAAATTTGAGGTTCAGACCCTTCACGGATTTCAAGGACCAAATCCCGGAAGCGCCGCCGGATCGCTTTTCCGTGCGGCTTTGAACATGAAGTACCGGATCGCCGTTGATTGCGCCAGATCCAAGTCCATGGATTGGTTCCTTATATCCCAAGGGTGCTGTCCCCCAAATTTGAGGTTCAGACCCTTCACGGATTTCAAGAACCAAGTCCCGGAAGTGCCACCGGATCGCTTTTCCGTGCGGCTTTGAACATGAAGTACCGGATCGCCGCTGATTGCGCCAGATCCGAGTCCATGGATTGGTTCCTTATATCCCAAGGGTGCTGTCCCCCAAATTTGAGGTTTAGACCCTTCACGGATTTCAAGAACCAAGTTTCGGAAATCTCGTCGGATCGCTTTCCCGTGCGATTTTGAACATGAGGGGTCGGGTAATCAATACCTAGACCCTATCCGAGCCCATGAGTGGTGTCCACATGTGTTAAAAGTTTTGCCATATCGCTTTTCCGCACGGCTTTGAACATCAAGCGTCGGGTAATTAATACCCAGACCCCGTTTGAGTTCATGAGTGCTGTCTATATGGGCTAAATATCCCATCCTCTTGATTGCACGCTCAGATTCCCCGCAAATTTCGAGAGTTATGCGTAAATGGGGCTGCCGTATCACTTATGCCTGAAAATTGGACTGATACGGCAGGACCGATCCGGCAGGGCCCTTGCCATATCACTGCTACAGCACCCCTGCCGTTTCACCCTGGCAGATTGGCCCTTGCCGATTCGCCCTTGCCGTATCGTTTTGGCTGCCGAATCGCTTTGTCTGCTGAATCGAATGGGTTTTGCATGATGGTGTTTGAGCATTCAAATGACCAAATGACTTCAAATCATAAAAAAAAATAATGACAACCAAAGCATATCAAATTTCTTGCATTACCAAATAGAAAAAATTGTGTAATAAAGAAAAGAATAAATAAATGAGCATGCAAATTGACCTTAAAAGATGAAGATGCACATACACATCTAAACCTCTTTCAAAATTAACTGCAACCCTGTAGTTTTATTTTGAGCCTTTTATCGGATGTCCCGACTTAGGCCATAAGACCTTCTATTCTGGCGATTAATCAAGGGTTTTCTCTTTCTAAAAGAGATGTACTTAACGTCGTTGCGTTCAGGCAACGGCGGGATTTTGGTCCAGGACCCGACACTCCACTTTCGTTTGACGAAGTCAAACGGCGCGCACAACAGACTCAAAGCCCTCCGACTCTCGGAGGCAAACCGATTGGTTGTCACTTCGGTGACTGGCACGCCCGCGCTGCGCGAATTGCCGATTCATCTCACGTCACTCTTGCCCAAGTGGCATTCGACGAGATTTGGATTAGTAATACGCATGTACCCATGAGAAAATGAGAAAACACAATGAATAGATATTTTAAAAAAATAAATTTTCTATTTCCACAGCGTGGCACGCCCGGTGGGACGAAACTTCCCTTCATCTCTTCGCCAGAATAGAAAGCCTTGTGGCCTTACTACTCAATACTAACTGTCATCTTTCTTAACTGGCAGGTACTAACGGACCAATGGCAGGAGTACGCTTCGGACCCCTGGTCGTTCAAGATCATGCACGGTACGGCTATCTCGCCGTGCCGACTCGTTTTGGGAGCTTTCCTCCAATTGTGGAGTTCCCCAACTTTCTGGGGGTCGCGTTCGTCGACATCCTGCACCCGAAAACTAGAATAGAAGCTGAGGCTGAAGCTGGATATGAAGCTGAAGTCAAAAAGATCACTGAAAAGTTGAGCTGCCACGTCCACCACTTGGAGCATGGCGACCACCACAAGAACAAAGGGAAAAGAACCAACAGATATCCTCAACAGATAAGGGAGGCTGAGAACATTGTCACTCGTCGCGCACGAGTTTCTGACTCTGGAAAGAGTGTGCGGATTGGTGGCCTAAGAATCCATCTGCAAGCCAAGAGAACTGAAGCTATACCAGAGCGGGTTACAACAACAGTACAAGTAAAGAATTCATTTCAAGCTATAGCGGGAAAAAGAGAAATGTCCAACGCTTTCAAGGGCGAGCTTCCCCCAAAGCTGATTAAATTCAAGCAAGTGTGGAGGCCTAGAAAAGTGCAAGTGCATGTACAAGAGGAACCTACACCGCAAGAGATAAAACCAAGAGAAGTGGCGATGTGAAGGTCTCGGGCTACCAGAGACCGCCACGTGGCTTCAAAGCCAAGTGCACCAAGGGGGGCATGTGCTTATGTCCGCTTCCATGACAAGAGAGCAGAGTACGGCGATCTGCTCGTGTGCCGATCATCCGGCGAAACCTCTCGACGCCTGTTGTCTTGGCCACATGCCACCAACAAGAAAAGACGCAAAGGCCACATGACCACATTCTTGGCCTCACAACCTCCCCTTTGCGGTGGACTAGATCACCGAGTGTCATGAAGACCTCCAAGCTGAAGCTGAGAGCAGCTCAGGAGAAAATGATGTGCCTTGTGAGCATGTTCACACTCGGCCTGAAAAGATTAAGTCAAGAGTATCTATTTTCAAGAGATTGACCTTCCCGCATGAAGCATCGCAGAGGGTCGAAAGGGGCCGCAATGGCACATGGCAAATATTTGCATGCCACATGGCTGGCATAGGAAGCTGTTATGGAGCTTCGCCGACCGATAATGAAGAGCTAGCAAAACTGGCTGAGAGGCTCGGTGCCGTTACAAGAAGAAGAGCAGCTGCGGCAGCTCTAACAACCACATATGGAGGTGCCAATGCCTCTGCGACACAAATGATGGCAATTACTGCCAATGCAATTACCACCCAAGGCAGTGGGGGCAACAGTGAAATTTCCCCGCCACCAGAAATGACGCCTGGGGGCACAGCGCAAGAGTTTCCTCTGCTACACCCCTATATCCAGCCGTCCTGGAGCTTCTACAGCAATATCGAGCTGAAATTGAAGCACTCAAACGGATATAAAAGGCAAAGAGACCGAGGGACATGCATCCTGAGAAGCTGAGGGCTCAGGGGAGACTCCTCAAAGGACCTTAGGGTCAACTGAAGCCTCGGCCAACGCACTATTCTGCAGTCAGTAGATGAACAACCACAACAGTCACCTGTGGTTAAGGTTCAACAGCCACGTCCACAGGCCCAACACCAACTCATGCAGCCGCAATTCTTCCAACAGCAGCAGCAGCCATATCAGCCACTGCAAGGCTATCCCGGGCAGCAACAGTCATTGTCTGCTCATGCTCCTGAGCAGCAACTTGAAAACCAAGAGCCGCCTCCGGTGCCACTGGTGGCTATTATCAACACTCCAAACAATAAGCTGGCCTACCTCCATCCAAATCTTGCAGATCCAACACTAATATGTGGCTTGATGGAGCTGGCAGAAAAGGGTAACAACTCTGCTATCTTACCTAATGCTCATCAGGCTCCATACTCTCCACGTCATGAGACGCATTGCGTCGATGCAATGGGAAGCTTGACTCTTGATGTGCCGTGCTGGCCAAAGTCTCCTGGGTCCTCATCGATGGGGTATACATGTTCAGATTCCCCCACCATATCCAAGATAGACCAACCGGATAGGTGGTCAATGTCTAAAGTAGACCCCTATGTGGTTGAGGAGGAAGTCCCAATAGAAAAATTCTTTGCCATTGCCCAAGAGCATGATGAACCAGCTCATAATTATATTCAAAGGTGGAGGAACCTTACTAGAAGGTACAAACAACCACCACGTGAAGAAGATGTCGTCCGCATGTGCAAGCACAATCTACGGGAGGAAATCTTCGAAAGAACGGTCGGAATTGATATCAAAACCTTTAGCCGACTGAGCAATGTTGCATCTGATATCGAGGCATTCCTCGCCAAGTATTCTTCTGCCGATGAGGCAAACCAGGAGAAAAGACAGCCCAAGGGTTTAACAACTGCTAGAGAGATGGCCAGCTCCCCACCTGCTAAGTTGTCAAAGCCAAGAAAGCAAATTCTGCTACAAGAGAAACTGCAAAAGCCTTATTCCTTCCCAAGAAACAAAACAAGGGTCCTCTTTGAGCTAGCCCGCGAACACAACAAGCTTGTCTTGCCAAGTCCTAAAAGGCCAGAGGACTCCAAGAGGAAGGGTGATCTGCTCTTTTGCCCTTATCATCAAGTGGTAGGCCATGCCATAGAAGATTGCTATGTGTTCAAAGATGTGGCCCAAGCATTGATCAACAAAGGAGAGCTGCAAATGGGCGAGTATAAGGTGGATCCGCCATGTCCACATGAAGCTCCAGCCCGACAGGAAGCTCGACAAAAGGCTGTAAATGTAGTTTCTCTATATCAGCAGCTACCCCAAGAGATGCCAAAGGGCAGGTCTGAAAGGATGCAGCCACCCAAGGACGAGGTAGAATGCAAAGAAGCCAAAAGAGCAGACAAAGCTCTGCAAACATACACATGTTGTATGACTGGTGTGGTTGGTCAACATGGGGATACGCCCCCTGAACAAGATGAAGTGACAAGGCTCAATGAAGGGCCGAATCCTCCTGTCAGGAGGGAAGAAGCCAAGGGCAAATCCCCAATAGTCTCAGTGTCCGTACATGATCGCATCGGCAACCCGTGACCACACTCCCAGAGAGGAATTTGGCGGCCGGACCGGAAATGTCCGAATGCGACCTTGTGCCGACTGGGTCGAAGTGTCGATTATGAAATGGGGCCTTGCGGGCGGTTCCGATCGTCGGGTGAACAAATATCCGCATCCTACCCAACGGGTATGACAATCGGTGTACTAATACACACGCTCCGCGGCGAATTTCGGCCTCGAAACGGAATTCCGCAAAACCAGCGCCCTGTCGACCGTCTCGGAGTGCCGATTCTGAATTGTGGTCACATCAACGATTCCGATGCCCGAGCTGTAAGTTATGCCCAGTTCTTTCGCTGAAGAGGTGGGAATAAACCGTAGGGGTGACTATATTGGCGATGTTCGTGCATCCATATCTACGACCTCAGGTGGAGATCTCGAGCCGAGTTGAACACGACTTCCGATCATCGTGATAGGCCGACTCCGTGTGTTTTGCCCGTCAGCGATTCTCCTAATTGAGGGAGGCGCTACTGCCAGAAAACCTTGAAATCAGGGAGATCATCAGCTAGAATCGCAATTTCAGAGTGTGAAACGAAGGTTTTTCGACCCCAAAATGACATGTTATCGCCTGAGGCAATAAGGGTGCATCGGGCACCTCTGAGTGCCGATTCCGAATTGGGGTCTTATAAGCGATTCTGATAACCGAGCGGAAAGTTATGTCCATTTGAGCGAAGGGGTGTCCGTATGCGATCGCATCGGCAGCCCGCTACCACGCTCCCGGAGAGGAATTTGGCCGCCGGATCGGAAATGTCTGAATGCAACCTTGTGCCGACTGGGTCGAAGTGCCGATTCTGAAATGGGGACTTGCGGGCGGTTCCGATCACCGGGCGAACAAATATCCGCGTCCTACCCGATGGGTACGACAATCGGTGTACTAATATACACACTCCGCGGCGAATTTCGGCCCCGGAACGGAATTTCGCGAAACCAGCGCCCTGTCGACCGTCTTGGAGTGCCGATTCCGAATTGTGGTCACATCAGCGATTCTGATGCCCGGGCTGTAAGTTATGCCCAGTTCTTTCGCTGAAGGGGTGGGAATAAACCGAAGGGGGTGACTATATTGGTGATGTTCGTGCACTCATATCTACGACCTCGGATGGAGATCTCGAGCCGAGTTCAACACGACTTCCGATCGTCGTAATAGGCCGACTCCATGTGTTGTGCTCGCCAGCGATTTGCCTAATCAAGGGAGGCGCTACTGCCAGAAAACCTTGGAATCGGGGAGATCGTCGGCTAGAATCGCAATTTCAGAGTGCGAAACGAAGGTTTTTCGACCCCAAAATGATGTCTTATCGCCTGAGGCAATAAGGGTGCGACGGGCGCGTCTGAGTGCCGATTCTGAATTGGGGTCTTATAAGCGATTCTGATAACCGAGCGGAAAGTTTTGTCCATTTGAGCGAAGGGGTGTTCGTATGCGATCGCATCGGCAGCCCGCGACCACTCTCCCAGAGAGGAATTTGGCCGCTGGACCGGAAATGTCCGAATGTGAACTCGTGCCGACTGGGTCGAAGTGTCATTTCTGAAATGGGGTGTTCTGGGCGGTTGCGATCGCCGGGCGAACAAATATCCGCGTCCTACCCAACGGGTACGACAATCGGTGTACTAATACACACGCTCCCCGGTGAATTTCGGCCCTGGAACGGAATTCCACGAAACCAGCGCCCTGTCGACCGTCTCGGAGTGCCGATTCCGATGCCCGGGCGGTAAGTTATGCCCAGTTCTTTCGCTGAAGGGGTGGGAATAAACCGTAGGGGGTGACTATATCGGTGATGTTCGTGCACCCATATCTACGACCTCGGGTGGAGATCTCGAGCTGAGTTGAACACGACTTCTGATCGCCGTGATAGGCCGACTCCGTGTGTTGTGCCCGTCAGCGATTCGCCTAATCGAGGGAGGTGCTACTGCCAGAAAACCTTGGAATAGGGGAGATCGTCGGCTAGAATCGCAATTTCGGAGCGTGAAATGAAGGTTTTTCGACCCCAAAACGACGTCTTATTAGATGAGGCAATATGAGGGCAATGGGCGTCTCTGAGTGCCGATTCCGAATTGGGGTCTTATAAGCGATTCTGATAACCGAGCGGAAAGTTATGCCCGTTTGAGCGAAGGGGTGTCCGTATGCGATCGCATCGGCAGCCTGCGACCAGGCTCCCGGAGAGGAATTTGGCCGTCGGACCTGAAATGTCCGAATGCGACCTTGTGCTGATTGGGTCGAAGTGTCAATTCTGAAATGGGGCCTTGCGGGCAGATCCGATCGCCAGGCGAACAAATATCCGCGTCCTACCCAACAGGTACGACAATCGGTGTACTACACACGCTCCGCGGCAAATATCGGCCCCAGAATGGAATTCCACGAAACCACCACCCTGTTGACCGTCACGAAGTGCCGATTCCGAATTGTGGTCACATCAGTGATTCTGATGCCCGGGCGGAAAGTTATGCCAATTTCTTTCGCTGAAGGGGTGGGAATAAACCGTAGGGGGTGACTATATCGGCGATGTTCGTGCACCCATATCTACGACCTCGGGTGGAGATCTCGAGCCGAGTTGAACACGACTTCCGATCGCCGTAATAGGCCGACTCCGTGTGTTGTACCCGCCAGCGATTCGTCTAATCGAGGGAGGTGCTTTTGCCAGAAAACCTTGGAATCGAGGAGATCGTCGGCTAGAATCGCAATTTCGGAGCGCAAAATGAAGGTTTTTCGACCCCGAAATGACGTCTTATCACTTGAGTCAATAATGAGGCGACGAGCGCCTTTGAGTTCCAATTCTGAATTGGGGTCTTATAAGCGATTCTGATAACCGAGTGGAAAGTTATGCTCGTTTGAGTGAAGGGGTGTCTGTATGCGATCGCATCGGCAGCCCGCGACCACGCTCCCGGAGAGGAATTTGACTGCCGGACCGAAAATGTCTGAATGCGACCTTGTGCCGACCGGGTAGAAGTGTCAATTCTGAAATGGGGCCTTGCAGGCGGTTGCGATCGCCGGGCGAACAAATATTTGCGTCCTACCCAACGGGTACGACAATCGGTGTAGTAATACACATGCTACGCGACGAATTTTGACCCCGGAACGGAATTCCGTGCTTAGATTCCCTAAATCCTTCCGATCCTCACCAAACCCTCCACGAGCTCCTATGGAGATTACACCTCGCTTCGACGTTTCCTGGCACAATTGGTCACCGCCACTCGTTCCACGATCCCCTAACCAGCCTTTAGCAACCTTTAGAAGCAGTAGGGGAGCAAAGGTGTGAAAGTAGGACGAAGAAGAGGAAGAATCCGAGTGAGGAAACTGTACACGGGTGACCCTATATTCTACGGGTCGCACAGGTTGGCGTCAACCCTAATGTCGCTTAGAAAACCGCCACCATAAACGTCCACAAAGTCTGACGTTAAGTTCATAAGTTGACGTCACCTTCAATGGACGTTAAACCAGTCAACGACCACACCTGGCCGTCAACCCCTACTCACTGCAGCAGGTCCTATTTTGTTTCAGGACCAAACCTGCCCAAACCTGCGCACACCACACGACCAAACCACATTGGCCTCACGATGGCCACCACAACCATTACACACATGATCCATAGGGATCTGAAAAGCATGCGACGTTACATTACTATCATCTAAAAAGAAAATTTCGACCTCGAAATTCATAGCACAATTCAAACATAAACAACTTAAATATACACATTTTTACAAGTACTATCATCTAAAAAGAAATACAAAACCTTATTCAAACAGATAGGGATACTCCTTAGCTATTTCCTCAGCTAATTCCCAGGTATCTTCACCACCCAACCTATTTTCCCATCGCACTTTGACTAGCTCGATTTCTTTATTTCTCAGCTTCTTTATCTTTCGATCAGTGATCTGCACTGGATATTCTGGCATAGTCATATCCGGCCTCAGGACACCACCTTGGTAACTAATTATTTGAGCTAGATCTTCAATGCACTTTCTTAACAAAGAAACATGAAATATATCATGGACATCCGCAAAATCTACTGGCAAATCCAGCCTATAAGCTATTTTTCCAATTCTCTCAATTATCTGGAAAGGTCCCACATACCTTAGGCTCAATTTTCCAGTCTTGCCAAACCTCATAATCCCTTTACTTGGAGAAACTCTCAAGAAAACAAAATCTCCAACTTCAAACTGAAGTGGTCTCCTCCGATTATCTGCATAACTCTTTTGCCTACTTTGAGCTGCCTGCAATTTTTCTTTAATAAGCTTCACTATTTCTGTGGTTTGCTGAATTAATTCAGGACCCACTAACTGTCTTTCTCCCACTTCATGCCAGTTCAATGGGGTTCTACACGGCCTTCCATATAAAGCTTCATACGGTGCCATTCCAAGACTGGTATGATAACTATTATTATAGGCAAACTCAACCATTCCCAAATGATGCTCCCAGTTACCTCCCCAAACTAAACAACAAGCTCGCAACATATCTTCAATTGTCTGAATAGTCCTTTCTGTTTGACCATCTATCTGGGGATGATAAGCGGAGCTATATCTCAGCTCAGTGCCAATTACCTTCTGCAGACTTTTCCAAAATCCAGAAGCAAATCTTAGATCTCTATCAGACACAATAGTCTTCGGAATACCATGCAATGGAACAATTCTATCAACATAAACCTTTGCTAATCTGTCCACTGTCCAAGACATACTTACTGCCACTAATCTGCACACCTTGGTCAATCTATCAACAAATACCCATATTCCATTATGCCCGGAACTAGATCTTGGTAAGCCTGCCACAAAGTCCATGGCAATATCATCCCATTTCCACTGTGGGATGGACAACGGTTGCAATAAACCTCTAGGCTTCTGATGCTCTGCCTTAATTTGCTGACATACAGCACATCTTGAAACAAACTCAGCTATTTCCTTTTTCATATGAGGCCACCAGAAATATTTCTTTAAATCCTGGTACATTTTAGTACTACCTAGATGGATAGTGTACCTGGATTTATGAGCCTCTTCCAACACTCGCTGCTTTACCTCTCTCTCTGCTGGAACAAACAACCTACCTCTGAGCCTAACCACACAATTATCATCAATGGTAACTCCTTCCATTTTCACAATTTCAGCCAAATTCGCATCTATTTTCTGAGCTTCCACAATTTGCCAATACAAAGACGGCTCTACAGCACTACTGGCTAACACTGCCCGCCGTTGACTGCTTGGCACATACAAGGAGTTCTCCGCTATTTCCTCATACAATTTCCATTCCTTGATCATCATTTGACTTATATATGCCTTTCTACTCAAGGTATCTGCTACTACATTGGCCTTACCTGGATGATAAGCCAAACTGAATTCATAATCCTTCAAATACTCCACCCACCTATGCTGACGGAGATTTAAATCTTTCTACGAGAAGATATACTTCAAACTTTTATGATCTGTAAAAATTTCAAATCTTTCGCCATACAGATAATGCCTCCACATTTTCAAAGCAAACACAACTGCTGCTAATTCTAAATCATGGGTGGGATAATTTTCTTCTGCCGGCTTCAACTACTTGGACGCATAAGCTATCACTTTACCATGCTGCATAAGCACTGCGCCAAGCCCTTTCCTTGAAGCATCTGCATATACTACAAAACCACCACTTCCTGCCGGTAATGCCAATATAGGTGCTGATGTAAGCCTCTTCTTCAACTCCATAAAACTTTTCTGACATTCACCAGACCATACAAAAGGCACACCTTTCCTGGTTAATTTAGTCATGGGAGCCGCAATCTTAGAAAAATCTTGTATGAAGCGCCTATAATAACCTGCTAACCCCCCAAAGCTTCTAATCTTAGTGATTGTCTTAGGCACTTCCCACTTCATCACCGATTCCACTTTACTTGGATCAACTGCCACTCCATCTGCTGAGATGACATGACCCAAAAACTGAATTTCCTTCAACCAAAACTCACACTTACTAAATTTGGCAAACAACCGATTATCTCTTAATAACTGAAGAGTAAACCTCAAATGAGCAACATGCTCCTCTTCAGAGGCTGAATAAATCAGAATATCATCTATAAAGACCACAATGAATTGGTCTAAATACGGATGAAAAATTCTATTCATCAGATCCATAAAAGCTGCAAGAGCATTGGTCAGCCCAAATGGTATAACCACAAATTCATAGTGACCATATCTAGTTCTGAATGCTGTTTTATCTATATCTTCCTCTTTAATTCTCAACTGATGGTACCCGGACCTTAAATCATTTTTAGAAAACACCTTTGCTGATTGCAACTGATCAAACAAATCATCTATTCTTGATAACGGGTACTTATTCTTAATGGTCACATCATTCAACTTCCTATAATCAATACACATACGAAAACTTCTATCTTTCTTTTTCACAAATAACACTGGTGCTCCCCACGGGGAATGACTTGGTCTAATAAACCCTTTTTGCAACAATTCTTCTAATTGCTTTTTCAATTCTTTAAGTTCTGCGGGTGCCATCCGATATGGAGCTTTAGAAATCGGCATGGTACCTGGCAGTAACTCAATGGTAAAGTCCACCTCTCTATGTAGAGCTAAACCAAGCAAATCTTCAGGAAAAACATTAGCAAATTCCCTAACCACGGGAACTACCTCCACTGACCGACTAGCTCCTACCAAACTAACTGAGGCTAAATAAGCCACACACCCTGCATTTATTAGCTTTCTAGCTCTTATTGCAGAAATTATAAACTTAGAAGTATAGAAAGGCATATCTTGATACTCAAACACTGAACCATTAGGATGGCAAAACCTGATCCTCTTCTTCCTGCAATCTAGCATTTCTCCATAAGTCTCAAGCCAATCCATTCCCAGAATAATATCATAGTCGGTCAACTACAAAGCATACAACCGACCCGGCATCTGGTTTCCTTCAATCACAATAGGAGCTTCATCTATATAGCTCGAAGTGAGCAGGAACTCACCCGAGGGAACCTCCACTTCCAACTCACAGGATTCCTCTTTCAAAGGATGAATCATACAATCCAGGAACTCTTCGGAAATAAAAGAACGAGAGGCACCCGAATCAAATAAAACTCTTGTTGAATAAGCATAAATGGGTATAGTACCTTCGATCATATTCGATGCCTCCGCCTGGGCTCGGGTGATAGCCATAACCCGACCCCTTCCCCGCTGCTGCGGTGCTCCTCTGCCACGACCTGCCTATGGCTGCTGAAACTGCTGCGGCTGCTGCTGCTGCTGCACACCTCTTCCATACCCATACTCTCTCGGATAGGGGCAATTGCGGATCAAATGCCCCGACTGATTGCAATTATAACATCTATACCGTGGTGGAATAATGGGCTGTCTGACAGTACTCTGGTGCGATTCCTCCACCTCCGGCCTACCACGACCTTGCTGAAATTGCTGTCGACCTCCCCATCCTCTTCCTTTACCTTTAAATGCTTGCTTCAATTTCTGACCCCACTTACCGAAACCTGATGGAGAAGGTCCTGCTGGAGCTTTACCCTTACTTACACCCACTGATTGCTGCGCTTGCCAAAAACTACCTGAATCTGACTCGCCCACCTGACGAGTTCTAATAGACCTTTCCAACGTAGCTGCCCTCTGAGCTGCTTCTTCCACTGTTTTACACATGAGGCAATATTGCATTCTGCAATTCTACTCTTAAACCTCGAATAAAATATTCAACCATCATATTATTATCTGATACTACATAAGGCGCATATCTGCTAAGTGCCATAAATCGCATCTGGTACTCTAAAACTGATGAGTTACCTTGCTGGAGTGTCCGAAACTGCTCCTTTTTCACTTGCTGCACTTGAATCGGAAAGAATGTATTGTTAAATACATCAAGAAATTCCGACCAAGCAATAGCCTCTTCTGTCCTGCCTACAAAAGTGGTCTGCATCTTCAATCGCCACCATTCCAATGCAAAACCCCACAACTGATAGGCAGCTAGCACGACTTTATCTGTTGCCGGACACCTCATGGTCGCAAAGACCCTTTCAATCTCATGGACCCAGTGTTCCGCTGTATCTGGATTCGGCCCTCCTGAGTAAGTAGGCGGCTGCAATCTCAGAAACTTCTCAACTTGCATCACTGGTTCTTCTGCTATTAACACTGGCGGTGGTGGTGGCAAGGGTGCTACAAAAGGCACCTCCACTCCTGGCGGAATTGGAGCTATAGGTACAGTCTCTCCATCCCCTGGTGGCACGGCAACTGGTGGTACCGGCGCCTGCTGATCCATCCTCCTCCTAATATCAGTGAGGCTTTCCTAGATCCTCTCGATCATACGCTGAGTGCACTCCTCTGGATCATCTCTTCCACCACCCCAATCTCTTCTATCAGCCATTTCAAATTTCCACATAAACAAAAGATCAAACAAAAATAAAACAACAAATTATAAAAAACCAGGGTCCCTACCAGCAGTGCACAAAGACCGAAATAAGTCTATCTATCTTTCTAGTTCCCTTATATTAACACGGACCTTGCTCTGATACCAACTGTGACGGAACGCCTCGTCCAAGCCCGCTTAACCAATAACGTGCCTGACCCGATTCCGTCTCCCGCGAACGGGCCGAAGCCTCGCAAGGGATACCACACACTAGTATGTGAAAACACAAAGGAACATACCATTTTATATATTTATATCACAAGTTTACATAGCCATATTTCCACAAAACTGAAAGAAAGTACAAGAGCCTAGGACATACCCCGAGGTACAACTGAAGGAAGTAAACAACTAGCTACACAAGCTACACTATACTGTTGAAGGTGCTGACCCTGCACCGCTACGACGCGGCTCCGAACTAGACGACGGCCGAAAAACGTCCTCTTCGCCTTCACCTGTGAGGGTAGGGGTGAGCCTCGCTAGTCACTGGCTCAGTAGGAAACTCCCCTAACACCGAGCAAACCAAAAACACAGGTACGAAAGCAGTAAACTATACTAACAGTTTATAGAACAGCTAAGCAGGATATTAAAGCTGTAAATATACTCACTGTTTGCCAACTAAGTAAAACAAATATATTAAATAAACAGCAAACCCAAACAGGTCGCAGGCCCATGCCTGGCACCTCTAGAGACCCTGGCCTGGGCTCGCTAGAGTGAGGCACTGGAGAAGGACTAGCTGGGGACCAGTGTCGACTACTGGTGTCCGTACCCCCAACTACGAGCGCGCTACAAGTGACCAAAAGACAAGTACAATAGTCAACATGTAAAGAACTGACTAACTGCGTACCCTGTATGCTAGTCTCAGAAACCACGTACACCGCAAGTATCAACACACCGCTTATTACCAATAAACACCTTGCATGGCAATATTTAAATAAACACATGTTGGCGGCAACATCGACTGCCGTCGATGGGATGTAAACGGCAAGGTATCTAGCCGTTAATCTCCCAGCTGAAGAACCTGGCGTCAATCGTTATTGATGCCAAGATCCTCGGCTACCAGTTCTTACAGAAACCCTAGGCTGACTCCACAAGTGTCCTCGGCCCTAAAACCTCCAGGAAAACACGAGCAAACACTTCCTCTAACATGCATGCATTCCAATCAAACCGAAACTACATGTTTCATTCTTCAAATTGCTCAAACCACCCATTTACCCCGCATGGATACCTGATAATATCACATTTATCATAAATAAATCATGCCATTTTATTGATTGATATGTGATTAATTCATAAGATTTCTATTGTCACGGACGATAATTGATTAAATTCAATTACATGTTGTATTTACAGGTTAATGGGCCATTGAATGAAGTTCGTATTGGGCCAATGGACCAAGCAGTCCAACAGGGGCAAATCTGGCATTTTCATATTGTTGCAAAAACCCTAGCCGCCTACTTTTTCTTTCCCCATCTTCTTTCCATTTTTTCTAAGATTTCTCCCTATTTTTGAAAACCTCTCTTTTAGAGAGAGAGATCTCTATTTAAAAGCTCCCCCTCTCTCTCTCTGATTTATTCCTCTTTCCCCTGCAGCTCTCTCTCCCACTTTCTCTTCTACTTTTTCTCTCTCTCTCTCTTCTCTTGCGCACGCAACCCTCCTCTCCTTCTCTTCCTCTTTCTCTTCTTCCTCTCTTCTTCTTCCTCTCCCCGGTCTCTCTTCCTCTCACAGCAAGCAGCAGCACAGCAGAAGCAGCAGCCCGCGCCCCCGGCCCCGCTCGCCTGGCCGTGTCCGCCCGCGCCTAGCCCCGCCCGCCTGGCCACGCCCGCCCGAGCCCCCGGCTCGCCAGCCCTGCCGCGCACGCCGCCCAGCCCTGCACCCCGCCTGGCCCGAGCCCGTCTGCTGCCCCCCGCTCCGGCCGCCCGCGCTCGCCGCTGCCTGCCACGCGCCCCTGCGCTCTCCTCTCTACGTGCATGCATGCACGTAGAGGAGGCCGCGCTGCCTTCTCTCTCTTTCTCTCAACGCTCTCTCTCCTCTCTCTTCTCTCTCTTCTCTCTCCTCACGCGCTCTCTCTCTTCTCTCTATTTTCTCTCTTCTCTCTCCTATCCCTCTCGCTCTCTCTCTCTTCTCTCTATTTTCTCTCTTCTCTCTCCAATCCCTCTCGCGCTCTCTCTCTTCTATCCTCTCTCTCTCTTGTTTTCTCTCTCTTTCGTCTCTCTCTTTTCTCTCTCATCTTTATTCTCTCTCTCTCTTTGGTTCTCTCTCTCCTTTCTCTATCTAATTTCCAGATTTTCTTAGGATAGTTGAGGATTTATTTGGTTTAGTATAAAACAGTCTTTGTTGATCATTTTGTTTAGTGGAATGTAATTTCAGATCTTTGTCTCTTTGTCTCTAATCCACTTTTTATCTCTCTCTCTATTTACTTAGTTTAATTAGTTTAGTTTTATTTAATGCAACTTAGTTTAAATATCACCACATTATTTTCCTAAATAAAAATCCAAGGTTTTCAACTCTAAAATCTAGTTCCCCATGGATTCGACTCGGCTCTCACCACTTAACTATTGTTAAAATCGTTAGTGTAAGCCGATAATTTTGAGATTGTTAGTCACGTGTTTAACGACGCATTCGTGGGCTATCAATACCCTTACCCAAAAATATAATTAACATGCATATCTACGCGTTCCAGATGCATTATCACATCCTAAAGGAACCAAAGGGATCATTCCCTACCTCAAGACGCTCTTAGATTCCCTAAATCCTTCTGATCCGCACCAAACCCTCCGCGAGCTCCTACGGAGATTAAACCTCGCTCCGACATTTCCTGGCACAATTGGTCACCGCCACTCGTTCCCGATCCCCTAACCAGCCTTTAGCAACCTTTAGAAGCAGTAGGGGAGCAAAGGCGTGAAAGTAGGGCGAAGAAGAGGAAGAATCCGAGTGAGGAAACTGTCCTCGGGTGACCCTATATTCTGCAGGTCGTACAGGTTGGCGTCAACCCTAATGTCGCTTAGAAAACCGCCACCATAAACATCCACAAAGTCTAACGTTCAGTTCATAAGTTGACATCACCTTCAATGGACGTTAAACCAGTCAACGACCACACCTGGCCGTCAACCCCTACTCACTGCAGCAGGTCCTATTTTGTTTCAGGACCAAACCTGCCCAAACCTGCGCACACCACACGACCAAACCACATTGGCCTCACGATGGCCACCACAACCCAGTGCCCTGTCGACCGTCTCGGAGTGCCGATTCCGAATTGTGGTCACATCAGCGATTCCGATGCCTGGGCGGTAAGTTATGCCCAGTTCTTTCGCTGAAGGGGTGCGAATAAACAGTAGGGGGTGACTATATCGGGGATGTTTGTGCACCCATATCTACTACCTCGGGTGGAGATCTCGAGCCGAGTTGAACACGACTTCCGATCACTGTGAAAGGCCGACTCCATGTGTTGTGCCCCTCAACGATTCGCCTAATCGAGGGAGGCGCTACTGCCAGAAAACCTTGGAATCAGAGAGATCGTCGACTAGAATCGCAATTTCGGAGTGCGAAATGAAGGTTTTTCGACCCCGAAACGACGTCTTATCGCTTGAGGTAATAAGGGGGCGACGGGCGCCTCTGAGTGCCGATTCTGAATTGGGGTCTTATAAGCGATTCTGATAGCTGAGCGGAAAGTTATGTCCGTTTGAGTGGTGGGTATCCGTATGCGATCGCATCAGCAGCCTGCGACCATGCTCCTGGAGAGAAATTTGGCCGCCGGACCGAAAATGTCCAAATGTGACCTTGTGCCGACTGGGTCGAAGTGCTGATTCTGAAATGGGGACTTGCGGGCGCTTCCCATCGTCGGGCGAACAAATATCCGCGTCTTACCCAACGGGTACAACAATCGGTCACATCAGCGATTCCGATGCCCGGGCGGAAAGTTATGCCCAATTCTTTCACTAAAGGGGTGGGAATAACCCGTAGGAGGTGACAATATCGGCGATGTTCATGTACCCATATATACGACCTCGGGTGGAGATCTCGAGCCGAGTTGAACACAACTTCCGATCGCCATGATAGGCCGACTCCGTGTGTTGTGCCCGTCAGCGATTCGCCTAATCGAGGGAGGCGCTGCTGCCAGAAAACCTTGGAATCGGGGAGATCGTCAGCTAGAATTACAATTTTGGAGCGCGAAATGAAGATTTTTTGACCCAAAAATGACGTCTTATTAGCTGAGGCAATAAGGGGGCGACGGGCGCCTCTTAGAGTCGACTCCGAATTGGGGTCTTATAAGCGATTCTGATTACCGAGCGGAAAGTTATGTCCGTTTGAGGGAAGGGGTGTCCGTATGCGATCGCATCGGTAGCCCGCGACCACGCTCCAGGAGAGGAATTGGCCGCCGAACCGGAAATGTCCGAATGCAACCTTGTGCCGACCGGGTCGAAGTGCCGATTCTGAAATGGGCCTTGCGGGCGGTTCCGATCGCCGGGCGAACAAATATCTACGTTCTACCTAACAGGACAACAATCGGTGTACTAATACACACGCTCCGCGGTGAATTTCGGCCCTGGAATGGAATTCCATGAAACCAGCGCCCTGTTGAATGTCTCGGAGTGCCGATTCCGAATTGTGGTCACATCAGTGATTCTGATGCCCGGGCGGAAAGTTATGCCAAGTTCTTTCGCTGAAGGGGTGGGAATAAATCGTAGGGGGTGACTATATCGGCGATGTTCGTGCACCCATATCTACGACCTCGGGTGGAGATCTCGAGCCGAGTTGAACACGACTTTCGATCGCCGTGATAGGCCGACTCCGTGTGTTGTGCCCGCCAGCGATTCTTCTAATCGAGGGAGCTTCTGCCAGAAAACCTTGGAATCGAGAAGATTGTCGGCTAGAATCGCAATTTTGGAGCGCGAAACGAAGGTTTTTCGACCCCGAAATGACATCTTATCGCCTGAGGCATTAATGAGGTGACGGGCGCCTCTGAGTGCCGATTCCGAATTGGGGATCTTATAAGCGATTCTGATAATCGAGCGGAAAGTTATGCCCGTTTGAGCGAAGGGGTGTCCGTATGTGATCGCATCGGCAGCCCGCGACCAAGCTCCCGGAGAGGAATTTAGCCGCCGGACCGAAAATGTCAGAATGCGACCTTGTGCCGACTGGGTCGAAGTGCCGATTCTGAAATGCGGCCTTGCGGGCGGTTGCGGTCGTCGGGCGAACAAATATCTGCGTCCTACCCAATGGGTACGACAATCGGTGTAGTAATACACACGCTAGGCGGCAATTTTTGACCCTGAAACGGAATTCCTCGAAACCAGCGCCCTGTCGACCGTCTCGGAGTGCCGATTTCGAATTGTGGTCACATCAGCTTTTTCGATTCCCGGGCGGTAAGTTATGCCCAGTTCTTTCGCTGAAGGGGTGCGAATAAACCGTAGGGGGTGACTATATCGGCGATGTTCGTGCACCCATATCTACGACCTCGGGTGGAGATATCGAGCCAAGTTGAACACGACATCCAATCGCCATGATAGGCTGACTCTGTGTGTTGTGCCCGCCAGCGATTCTCCTAATCGAGGGAGGCGCTACTGCCATAAAACCTTGGAATCGGGGAGATCGTCGGCTAAAATCACAATTTCGGAGCGCAAAATGAAGGTTTTTCGACCCCAAAATGACATCTTATCACCAGAGGCAATAAGGGAGCGACGGGCGCCTCTGAGTGCCGATTCTGAATTGGGGTCTTATAAGCGATTCTGATAACCGAGCGGAAAGTTATGCCCATTTGAGCGAAAGGTGTCTGTATGCGATCGCATCGGCAGCCCGCGACCACACTCTCGGAGAGGAATATGGCCGCCGGACCGGAAATGTCCGAATGCAACCTTGCGCCGACCGGGTCGAAGTGCCGATTCTGAAATGGGGCCTTGCGGGCGGTTCCGATCGCCGGGCGAACAAATATCCGCGTCCTACCCAACGGGTAAGACAATCGGTGTACTAATACACACGCCACACGGCGAATTTCAGCCCCGGAACGGAATTCCGCGAAACTAGCGCCCTGTCGACCGTCTTGGAGTGCCGATTCTGAATTGTGCTCACATCAGCGATTCCGATGCCCGGGCGAAAGTTATGCCCAGTTCTTTCACTGAAGAGGTGGGAATAAACTGTAGGGGGTGACTATATCGGCGATGTTCGTTCACCCATATCTACGACCTCGGGTGGAGATCTCGAGCCGAGTTGAACACGACTTCCGATCGCCGTGATAGGACGACTCCGTGTGTTGTGCCCACCAGCGATTCGCCTAATCGAGGGAGGCGCTACTGCCAGAAAACCAACGAATCGAAGAGATCGTCGGCTAGAATCGCAATTTCTGAGCGCAAAACGAAGGTTTTTTGACCCCGAAACGACTTCTTATCACCTGAGGCAATAAGGGGGCGATGGGCGCCTCTGAGTGCTGATTCTGAATTCGGGTCTTATAAGCGATTCTGATAATCGAGCGGAAAGTTATGCCCATTTGAGCGAAGGGTGTCCGTATGCGATCGCATCGGCAGCCCGCGACCACACTCCCGGAGAGGAATTTGGCCGCCGGACCGGAAATGTCCGAATGTGACCTTGTGCCGAACGGGTCAAAGTGCCGATTCTAAAATGGGGCCTTGCGGGCAGTTCCGATCGCTGGGCGAACAAATATCCGCGTCCTACCCAACAGGTACGACAATCGGTGTACTAATACACACGCTACGCGGTGAATTTCAGCCCCGAAACAGAATTCCATGAAACGAGTGCCCTGTCGACCGTCTCGGAGTGCCGATTCCAAATTGTGCTCACATCAGCGATTCCGATGTCCGGGCGGAAAGTTATGCCCAGTTCTTTCGCTGAAGGGGTGGGAATTAACCGTAGGGGGTGACTATATCGGCGATGTTCGTTCACCCATATCTACGACCTCGGGTGGAGATCTCGAGCCGAGTTGAACACGACTTCCGATCATCGTGATAGGCCGACTCCGTGTGTTCTGCCCGCCAGCGATTCGCCTAATCGAGGGAGGCGCTACTTCTTGAAAACCTTGGAATCGGGGAGATCGTCGGCTAGAATCGCAATTTCGGAGCATGAAACGAAGTTTTTCCGACCTCGAAATGACATCTTATCGCCTGAGGCAATAACGGGGAGACGGGTTCCTCTGAGTGCCGATTCCGAATTGGGGTCTTATAAGAAATTCTGATAGCTGAGCGAAAAGATATGCCCGTTTGAGCGAAGGGGTGTCTGTATGCGTTCGCATCGGCGGCCTGCGACCACGTTCCCGGAGAGGAATTTGGCCGCCGAACCAGAAATGTCCGAATGTGACCTTGTGCCGACCGGGTCGAAGTGCCGATTCTGAAATGGGGCCTTGCAGGCGGTTGCGATCGCCGGGCGAACAAATATCCGTGTCCTACCCAATGGGTACGACAATCGGCATACTAATACACATGCTACACGGCGAATTTCGGCCCCAAAACGAAATTCTGCGAATTGTGCTCACATCAGCGATTCCGATTCCCGTGCAGAAAGTTATGTCCAGTTCTTTCGCTGAAGGGATGGGAATAAAACGTAGGGGGTGACTATATCGGCGATGTTCGTGCACCCATATCTGTGACCTCGGGTGGAGATCTCGAGCCAAGTTGAACACGACTTTCGATCGCCGTGATAAGCCGACTCTGTGTGTTGTGCCCGCCAGCAATTCGTCTAATCGAGGGAGGCGCTTCTGCCAGAAAACATTGGAATCGAGGAGAACGTCGGATAGAATCGCAATTTCAGAGTGCGAAACAAATGTTTTTTGACCCCGAAACAACATCTTGTCGCATGAGGCAATACTGAGGCAATGGGCGCCTCTGAGTGCCGATTCCGAATTGGGGTCTTATAAGCGATTCTAATAACTGAGCGGAAAGTTATGCCCGTTTGAGCGAAGGGGTGTCCGTATGTGATCGCATCGGCAACCTGCGACCACGCTCCCGGAGAAGAATTTGGCCGCCGGACCAGAAATGTCCGAATGCGACCTTGTGCCAACAGGGTTGAAGTGCCGATTCTGAAATGGGGCCTTGCGGGCGGTTGCGATCGCCGGGCGAACAAATATCTGCGTCCTACCCAACGTGTATGACAATCGGTGTAGTAATACACACGCTACGCGGCGAATTTTGACCCCGAAACGGAATTTCGCGAAACCAGCGCCCAGTCAACCGTCTCAGAGTGCCGATTCTGAATTGTTGTCACATCAGCGATTCCGATGCTCGGGCGGTAAGTTATGCACAATTCTTTCGCTGAAGGGGTGTGAATAAACCGTAGGGGGTGACTATATCGGCGATGTTCGTGCACTCATATCTATGACCTCAGGTGGAGATCTTGAACCGTGATAGGCCAACTCCGTGTGTTGTGTCTGCCAGCGATTCGCCTAATCGAGGGAGGCACTACTGCCAGAAAACCTTGGAATCGGGGAGATCGTCGGCTAGAATCGCAATTTCGGAGCGCGAAATGAAGGTTTTTCGACCCCGAAATGACATCTTATTGCCTGTGGAAATAAGGGGGCGACGGGCGCCTCTGAGAGCCGATTCTGAATTTGGGTCTTATAAGCGATTCTGATAACCGAGCAGAAAGTTATGTCCATTTGAGCGAAGGGTGTCCGTATGTGATCGCATCGGCAGCTCGCGACCACACTCCCGAAGAGGAATTTGGCCGCCGGACAGGAAATGACCGAATGCAACCTTGTGCCGACCGGGTCGAAGTTCCGATTCTGAAATGGGGCCTTGCGGGCAGTTCCGATCGCCGGGCGAACAAATATCCGCGTCCTACCCAACGGGTACGACAATCGGTGTACTAATACACGCTCTGCAGTGAATTTCGGCCTCGGAATGGAATTACGCGAAACCAGCGCCCAGTCGACCGTCTCGGAGTGCCGATTCCGAATTGTGGTCACATGAGCAATTCCGATGCCCTGGCGGAAAGTTATGCCCAGTTCTTTCGCTGAAGGGGTGAGAATAAACCGTAGGGGGACACTATATCGGCGATGTTCGTTCACCCATATCTATGACCTCGGGTGGAGATCTCGAACCGAGTTGAACACGACTTCCGATCGCTATGATAGGCCGACTCCGTGTGTTGTGCCCGCCAGCGATTCGCCTAATCGAGGAAGGCGCTACTGCCAGAAAACCTTGGAATTGGGGAGATCGTCGGCTAGAATCACAATTTCAGTGCACGAAACGAAGGTTTTTCGACCCTGAAACGATGTCTTATCGCCTGAGGCAATAAGATGGCGACGGGCGCCTTTGAGTGCCGATTTTGAATTGGGGTCTTATAAGCGATTCTAATAACCGAGCGGAAAGTTATGCCCATTTGAGCGAAGGGTGTCCGTATGCGATCGCATTGGCAGCCCGCGACCACACTCCCGGAGAGGAATTTGACCGCCGGACCGAAAATGTCCGAATGCGACCTTGTGCCGACCGGGTCGAAGTGCCGATTCTGAAATGGGGCCTTGCGGGCGGTTCCGATCGTCGGGCGAACAAATATCCGCGTCCTACCCAACGGGTACGACAATCGGTGTACTAATACACACGCTACGTGGAGAATTTCAGCCCCAGAATGGAATTGCGTGAAACCAACGTCCTGTCGACCGTCTCGGAGTGCCGATTCCAAATTGTGCTCACATCAGCGATTCCGATACCCGGGCGGAAAGTTATGTCATTTCAATAGGACTATAACGATTTCATAAGTATCTTAATGATTTCTTTATAAGAAAGAAACATCGTCTGTTTACAAACAAATCGTTCTCATAATGATTCCTCAAGTCATCACATCGATTTCTTAAGACTTCGTAACGATTTGCTCATCATAACGATTCCTTAAGTCATCACATCGATTTCTTAGGACTTCGTAACGATTTGCTCATCGTAACGATTCTTTAAGTCATCGCATCGATTTCTTAAGACTTCGTAACGATTTGCTCATCATAACGATTCCTTAAGTCATCACATCGATCTCTTAGGACTTCGTAACGATTTGCTCATCGCAATGATTCCTTAAGTCATCGCATCGATTTCTTAAGACTTTGTAACGGTTTGCTCATCGCAACGATTCCTTAAGTCATCGCATCGATTTCTTAAGACTTCGTAACGATTTTCTCATCGCAATGATTCCTTAAGTCATCACATCGATTTCTTTAAAGCTCATAACGATTTGCATCATATTTAGTTTTAGAGTTTACCTACTTTTTTTATGATTAAAGAAGAGAAAGATGAAGAATGTTGAAGAATAGTAGGTCTCCAAATCTTTGTTATGATCCTTCTTCCTCTAACTAACTTTTCCGAAGTCTAGGTATCTCTCCAAAATTAGTAAGAGTTGGGAAGAAGGAATTAAGGGTATATTTAAAAAGTTAAAACTCTAGGATTCTTAATTGGAATCAAACTTCAATGGTTGTAATTTTCTTTAGTTTCCTACTCAAATTGAAGCCTCATTTCCCCTATTTGATTATGGTTATGATAGAGGACGACCATCTCTTATTGGGTTAACATTTCAAGAGTTCTATTTTGGCTCTTATCTTATCTGTCAGATACCAATCTTACATTATGTGAGGGTCGGTTTGTTGTTCGATAATGAGTCGAACATGTTTCCCACTGAGAATTGAGAGCAAACGGTCGACGGTGTGGACGATGAGTTGCAAAATCAAAAAGCATCAATGTGGAGAAAAATCTCATCTTTCCTTGTGGGATATATCTCTCTCAAGAGAAGGATTGCGCACTTCTTAGGGGATTGCCCTGTGCACAGGGCCCTATCAAGTAGGGTTCTCTAAATATTTAGGAACAAGGCTATATAGAGGCTGTGTGATTGCGTGTGAACATCAGGGAAAGACATTCATGTGGGATCAATTGGGAAGGGAAGTTTGCCTGGGAAACCAAAATAAGTGCATCATGCGAATTATACGATGGGGCTTTCAAAAGCACTTTTTAAATTACAAATAAAGAAGCCTCTATATGCAAGCATAGGAAATGATGTAAGACAACTCTGAGCTATAGCTAGATGATGCACTAGAGCATGGCCTTTCAACATATAAACCTACAAATTAGGAGGTATCATATAGTAGCACTAAGAATCGGAAATAAGGAACAAGGTGCACATGGTTCTATATGTATAGAGATACTTATAGGAACGACTAATTAAGTTTCTATCATGAGATACTAATCTTACATTATGTGGGGGTCAGTTCGCTATTCGGTAATGGGCTGAACACGTTTCCCACTGAGAACTGGAAGCGAACGGTCGTCGGTGTGGACGATGAGCTGCAAAACCAGAAAACGTCAGGGAAACTCAGTTGTAGAACCGGCAGAACCCTCTGGTGCCTAGGTCAAGGATGACTGCAAAAGGAGGCGAGAAAGGAAGGGTTCTTTTTAGTGTGCGCTCTCGCACGTGGCCGATTGTAAGGGATGATTGCCTGTACATTTGCATGAAAGTTACTTGTTCCTTATATTGACAAAGGACCTAAAGGGGGATGCGACCTTCTCCAACGATGATTAGCGGGACACATCTGTTGAGTTCTCAAGACTACAGGGGATGTCTATTCGAGACGTCCCTTGGGACTTTGCATCGGGGCTGCTCCTTTTTAAGGAAAGGCATGTCACGCCGTCCCATTGAATGTTGTTGGGAGGCCAAAGGCCACTCAGCATGGTCGCTAGTGTAGAAGTACCAAACAGGAGTCCGTGGACATGCTCGGTGAGGCCACCTGGTGTTTGGTGGCCTCCTGTCGTTGGAACTATAGAGGTTCCAAATAGAAGTTTGTGGGCTTGTTGGGCGAGGATCACAGGGCCTTCTAGGAACTACTGGTGCTCGATAACCTTATCCTGTTCAGTTTTGTTTGGTGACGTTCCGAAGCTAGGTTCCATATTGCCCTTGGACACATAGTGATGGAGGCGTCACTACAAAAAAAATGACATATAGCTTCGCGTAAAAACTATAGGTATATGCCAAAGATCCGAAGGTAAAACCCTTTACCTACGGAAAGTGCTACGATTTGAATCCGACACGCATGCGCGCGTGACTAAATCTTATACCCACAGAAAAATAATCGTAGGTATATGTCAGATTATTCATACAAATATTAACCGTAGGTAAAGACTTATAAAAAGTATAGGTATTTCCATCTATACTTATGGTTTCATAACCGTAGTAATACCTTTTTTGAGATGTTGCAATATATATACTTATGGCTTTACGGTATTGTAAGCAATGATATTTACTCATGAATATTAAAAATTGTAGGTGTAGAGTTTTTTTTTTTTTTTTTTTACAAATATAAAATAAATACCTATCCATATCTGATGTAAACATGTAATACAGATACATCCACATAACTAAAATAAAATTCAAATCCATGTCCACTCATCTACATCACATAAGCAAAACAACATTCAAATCCATAATATTCACATTCACATTCACATCCATAACATTCACATGTTCACTCAAATATCCACATAAACAAAGATATGACATGATCTGGTAAATTTTGGAAGTTCATAATCTGGTCCAAATATGAAACAAATGTGCACATGGCATTTGAAAAAATTCAACGTTACTCGAGTGCCACAAAGAGGGAGAACACATATAGTGAGTTTGAGTTTTGTCAATCCTTTCATGTGCCTGAGAAAGACAGGTAGAATATGCCATCAGATTCAGAGACGTAAATCGTGATCAAAATAACAACTTTTACATATTGTCGTAGAAAACCATAATTATATCTACTTATATACACACGGTTAAAATAACCGTATGTATAACCTGATAACCAATACTTTTTCCATATGTAATTCTCATCTATACCTATATATTACTTTGCCGTAGGTAAAATCTATGGGTATAGACCGAATTTTTTGTAGTGCGTGTTTGGAATCTTTAAGTACTTCCGAAGCACGTGGCTGAATAGCCGTCGCTCAGCTTCTCTACTGGGTCATGATGGGCGTGTGGGCCTAGGAGGCTAGAAATGGCCTCCACACATTATATGTCAGATACTAATCCAATTCCAACTTGAATTAAGGTTAATGTTTTTCTTTAACTCTTATTTTAATTATGAGTTTTATAGAAATTTAAATCTCCTTTATTAGGTTAGATTTTAAGTACATCTAATGGCCCATTTAGCTTAGCATTTAGTATCTTAATCTAATCGAATAATGGGTCTTTATGCATTACGAATTTTACAGGTTATTCTTTATTTTTAAAGCCCAATTAGGTTTTTCTTTACCCTAAATTACAATGAAACTTTTGCTTATAAGTTCCCTAAAAACTTTTATTTGATAGCTTGTACGATTATTCTTATGAAATTTTATTTAGTTATACCTTTCTTAATCTGGGTGTTTGAGCTATTAACCTCTTGACATTGTTATTAATTTATAAGATCTTTCGTACAACCTCTAAGATCTAATCAACCGGTTCTACCAATATACCTATTAATTACTTGACATCAGATGTGATGGGATTATTAATTTAGTGCAAATTGAGTTACCAATATAAATGGGAACATTATGATGAGAAATTTGCCAGCCTTCCTTTAATTAATAAAAGACTTGTTTTAAGCCAACAATAAAAATCAAATGCCTTCTTATCTAATTCTCTCAATAATGAATCATTCAACAATATTGTTATTAAGTATAATCCATTCAATCACTTGACTTTTCTTGAGTTGCGTTAACTTTAAAATCTATACATTCTTAATTTGTAATCAAACCGTTGATTGATTATTGATTTATCTTTTAAATATTTTTTTTTCACATTTTAAGAAATTGAGTTATTACATTTGGAGACCAACCGTCTAAACCCTCTTGGCCTGGACAGTGATATAGAAACATTCCTTTTGTGTCGAATTGTGTCTAAAGGAGCAGAAGGAAGAAAATGGCCAACACTGGGCTCAGATATCTTGTCCTAACAACACATGACCAAAAATGCCAAAAATAACCCATTAGCTAATCAGGACAAGGTGCACAATTAAGAGTAGAACTAATGTAGCTAAGCATGTCATCAATAGTCACATCGAAAACAATAGCCAACTCGAACAGCTTGCTTGCTTGTACAAACATACAGCCAATATCAACACATTCCCCAGCCTGAGGGAAGCATTGATGTGTCTATCACAAATATATCTCAGAGAATTGTGAGCTCTTCCTCGTAGATATATCCCTTCAACGCTAATGAATGCATGACCGAATGAGATTGCAGCAACTCCTGCTGCAAATCTTGAAGTAGTAACGATACTCTTGAATGCCAGCAGTGATCATTTCAGAAACCATGCACCTCCCCTAGCTAGTATATATATATAGCACTATATATAGTCACAGCTAAAGGGGTGACATCTCTCGATATTAATTATTCTCTCTTCCTCTCTATCTCCCTATATATTCTTTTTACTTCCTCTCAAAGATGCTAACTTAAGCAGCAGGTAGTTGGCCTCAGAAAATTTGTCTCAAGATTGACTTCTTGTAAGTTTACACGAATAATATTAGTCCAACAGCAATGACTCAATTTCCCATATTTTATCTACATCCGAGCCCTCCATATTAAAGTCAAATCATGTCAAGCATGGGAGGCAGTCTCTATTTTTCTCTAGAGATCATTATAATTATCACTACTTAACTTTCAATTCACCTTTAACCATCAAATTAAATGTGAGATCCCTTATTTTGCTAAATCCAGATAGGCATCCCCTCAAGTAGTAGCTAGTTGCTGTGGAAAATAGTTTTATTAATACCTGAGTAACTAGACTTCATAACCAAAGCCTGACTCCAGTTGTTTCGTAAACTCCACTTGCTAATTCTCACTCGTTGGGTTTGTCACAATGAGAAAGGTTTATTGCACTTTTATATTACACTTTAAGTGCAATGTGATTAGGCAACAAGCCCATGTGGCATCCAACAATTAGATTGTCACTTTATCACTCCTCATGGGAGGGGTGCCACATGGACTTTTGCCAAGTCACATTGCACTTAAAGTGCAATGTGCAAGTGCAATAAGCCTTTCTCTGTCACAATTGGATTGTGCTTTTAGGGAGTTCTCTCTCTAGAGTAGTCATCTCGAGAGAGAAGCTCTGGGGTAGGGCTGTCAAATGGGTCTGAATGGGTCTAATATGTTCATTCCCAATTAAGATCCAATAGTGTTAAGTAAGGTATATACCCATACTCTATAATTTCTCACAAGAATATATCCATATCTATTTTTTATTATTTTTAAAAGATGGGTATGGGTCTCAAACTTAAACCCTTTTATTTCTTATAGAAATTTTAATCCCATCGGAAAATCTCTGAAGCCTCCCACACCTTCCACCTCCGCCTCCTCCTCCTCCCCTCCATCCCTCCCTCTCTCCCGATAGTAATCGCAGCAGCAACAACACACTGAACTAGTGGTAGAAGGCAATCGATCAGTTTAGGGTTTCTTCACGATTGGTGGTAGGTTGTTTTCATGGTCTGATGTGTGGTTTTTGTCCCCCAAATTCTACTGTCCAGGTCCAAAAGAGTTCATCTCCATCTTTTACAGCCTTCAAAACTGGAGGGTACACACATCTTGACCTTCTACTGTTCTTCCTGATGAAGTTTAACCTACTCCTTGCTACTGCTTCTATCTACCCATTCAAAACCTGATTCGCAGCGGAATCCATGGCGATGGGGGAGGTAGCAGCATTATCGGCGTCGGCGATGGGGGAGGTAGCAACTGTTTTGAAACCAGTGGGATAATGGCATCGAACATGGTAATTCAGCAACATGTAAATCAGTGCAAACCACAAGGTAAACACAATAAAAAGTAACATGTACATAGGTGCATCCCGAAAACAGAAATATAACATGAGATTATAGATAATAAGCATGACGATTACAGCAAAATGAAAGCGCGAAAGACGACTGTGGAGGCGTTCCATAATGGAACTCGCCTTAGAGAAAGTATCGCCCCCACTATACGGTGCGATGGGGTCCGGCGACATTCTCCCAGGGTACAACCACGAGACACGGAATCGTTCTCGCACAAGAGCGATTCCATAAAGCAAAAGCTATATAGAAACCAAATCCTCTACTACAAAGAAGCTAGGGCAGGAAGCATGCATCGAACACCAGAGAGAGCGTCCGACAATGACCGCGGCGGCCCGAACACCGGAGAGCGACGACGAAGACACACCCGGACGGGAAGGCGACGACAGAGCGCGGAGACCTCGCCGGTAAGCAGTCCGGACGGGAAGGGGCGAGAGAGAGAGAGCAGCAGGGTCGCGAGCGGTTCCTCTAGACGAAGAGTCAACAGGCATTTTAGTTTTCGGTAACCGCAATTAAGGAGACCCGAATCACTATATAAGACGCCTCACGCCCGTAGAACCCAAGACAATGGGCCGGTTCTGGGAACCGGTCTAAACAGGCCCAATCTCTCCAAGAAAAGGGGGAAAATGCAAAAATAAGAAGCAAAAAGGTACCAAGGCAAGCCGGCAATCCACACGCGCGCGCGGGCCCAGCCCAGTCCGGCCCGGCGGCGCGCGTGTGTGATATGGTCTAGCATAACTCCACCCTTGTCTATAAGACATAGTCCCAACATTAGGGGTTATGAAGCCCTTAACTCCTTAGGGGAATCCCATGTGGGACTAAAGGCCCCTCACATAAGGACAACATAACACAACTTTTGAGGTACCTTTTACTTTATCAAACTTTTGGTTCTTTTCTCCCATTTCATTAGAATTGCCCTTCCTTTAGCCACATTTTACCCAACATTCCCCCACAAACACATGGTTTGATAATGAGGAATAAACAAGAGGATAAACATACCATGCTTTCAGTAAAGGTACCTTTCGGGTTTGAACCTTTACCTAAGTATTCCAAATCTGACTCTCACAAAACCGAAGTGAACTAAGTCTTGAACTTGATTCTTTGGAGTAAGAGTTTTCAAAGGAAACAACATGATATAGGTTAAGATAGCAATCGCAAAGGTGGCGCCTTCCGGCCATGCGCCCTTTCCTGTGTCATAAGTACATTCAGGAATAACCCGATTCCTTAACTGCGGCCTCACAGTAGTACTTATTTAGGTGGGCTTCTCCAAGGATGCACTGCTGACATGCTGCCTTACCAGGCTTGAACCCATTAAGAGTATACAACTCATCCTAACCTTGCAGTTATAGGCACTAGCTTTAGGATTCAGGGGAGGAACTCAGATATGAGATATCTAATGATTTGAGTGCCTACCAGCTCTCTCAATCAGCTTGTTATTACCACATTGAACCTTCTTTGTAGGATCTCTACTCAGATAGGTTGGGTTGCTACTGAAGGAGAACATTTGATGGGTTTCAGTCCCATCCCCATCGTAAATTTCTGGACTTGATTTTTATTTAGTCCCTTAGTCAGAGGATCAGCTGTGTTGTCCTTGGTACCAACAAAATCCACAACCATCACTCCCTGAGACACTAACTCCCTTACAGATTTCAATCTGAGTTGGATGTGTCTCCTTTCTTTCTGATTATACTTTGAACTTTTGATCTTGGCAATTGTAGTCATATTATCACAATGCACAGAGATCGCAGGTATAGGCTTACCCATCAAGGGAAGTTCGGAAAGAAGACCCCTGATCCATTCAGCCTCCATACCAGTGGTGTCCAAAGCACACAACTCAGCCTCAAAAGTAGACTGGGACAAGATGGTTTGCTTAGTCTACCTCTAGGTGACAGCACCACCTCCCAGGGTAAAGACATACCCTGTAACACCATTGCTCTTGGAGTTTTCAGCTATCCAACTTGCATCACTATATCCTTCAAGGACAGCAGGGAATTTCCCAAAATGCAAGCCTAGAGTCATAGTACCTTTCAGGTACCTCAGCGCTCTATCTAAACCTTCCCAGTGAGTATGGTCAGGACAGCTAGTGTATCTACTGAGTTTAGACACTACATATGAAATGTCAGGTCTAGTACAGTTTGCAAGATACATTAAGCTTCCTATTACTTGGGAATACCACAATTGAGACACAGGAATCTCATTCTTATTCTTGCAGAAAACTCTAGAAGGATCATAGAGTGTAGAGACAGCTTTGCAATTCTGATAGCCAGATTTCTCTAACACTTTCTCAATATAATGAGACTGAGAAATAGCTATCCCTTCAGCTGATCTGGTCAGCTTTAGTCCCAGAATTACACTAGCTTCACCCATATCCTTCATCTCAAAGTTTCTACTCAAGAATGATTTAGTCTCAAGTATCATTCCCAAATTGTTGCCGAACAACAAAATATCATCTACATACAGATATAGGACAACACAATCATCACCATCTACCTTGTAGTAAACACACTTATCAGACTCATTGAATTTAAAGCCAAATGACATGATAGTCATGTCAAATTTTTCATGCCATTGCTTAGGGGCTTGTTTCAATCCATATAAGGATTTAACAAGTCTACAAACTTTGTTCCCACTACCAGGTGCTGTAAACCCTTCAGGATGATCCATATAGATCTCTTCATCAAGATCACCATTAAGGAAGGCAGTCTTCACATCTATTTGATGGATGGTCAGATCATATATGGAAGCCAAAGCAATCAGTACCCGAATTGTGGTAATCCTGGTTACAGGGGAATAGGTATCAAAATAGTCTATCCCCTCCATCTGTTTGAATCCCTTAGCAACTAACCTAGCTTTAAACTTGTCAATGGTCCCATCAGAATTTAACTTCTTCTTAAAGACCCATTTGCATCCAATGGTCTTAGAACCAGGAGGAGGATCGACCAACTGCCATTAGCGATTATGGAATCAATTTCGCTCTTTATGGCTTCCTTCCAATGCCGTGCCTCAAGAGAGGCCATGGCATCCTTGAAGGTAGGAGGATCACCCTCGATTTGGAAAGCAATAAAATCACTTCCAAAATCCTTGGCAACCTTTGTCTTTTACTCCTTCTAGGTTCTACTTCCTCTTCCTGACTATCAGAATCAGGATGAGAGTTGGATGCACTTGCCCCCACATTTGTCATCCTTTTTCACATGATCTGGAATGGATGAAGATGTGGATGGCTCAGTCTCAGAAGACACAGATTGAGGTAAACCAGTCTTCATGGGAAACACATTCTCAAAGAATGTAGCATCACGAAACTCAACTATGTTGTTAACATCTATGTCAGGAATCTCAGACTTAATCACTAGAAACCTGTATGCATAGCTATTTTCAGCATAGCCTAGAAAGATCGTGTGAACTATTTTAGGTCCCAGCTTTTTTCTTTTGTGTTCAGGGACAAGTGCCTTAGCTAGGCACCCCCACACTTTAAGGTATTTCAAGCTAGACTTTTTATTTCTCCAAAGTTCATATGGACTACTATCTTTATGTTTCAGGGGAACATAATTTAGAATACGGCAAGCCGTATTCAATGCTTCCCCCCACATATAGTTAGGCAGTCCTGAACTCTGCAGGAGAGAGTTGACCATGTCTATGAATACACGATTCGTTCGTTCAGCTATCCCATTAGACTGTGGTGAATAGGGGGCAGTTGTCTCATGAACAATGCCATTATCTTGGCAATATTCACTAAACTGGTTGGAGGTATATTCTCCACCCCTATCAGACCTCAACCTTTTAACACCCGACCTGTTTGTGTTTCTGCTTCTTTCTTAAAGATGATAAACTTCTGTAAAGCCTCATCCTTAGACTTAAGCAAATACACATAACAATATCTACTACAGTCATCTATAAAGGTAATGAAATACTTTCTATGATCCCTAGTCAATATGTCATTAAATTCACAGATATCAGAATGCACAAGATCCAGAATTTCTGAATCTCTCACTATAGACTTAAATGGCTTTTTGGGCTATTTAGCTTGTACACAGATATCACACTTCTTAGAATTATCAATAGCATAATTAGGAATCAATTTTAGGTTCATCATTCGTTTCAAAGAATTGAAATTAATATGTCCTAAACGTCCATGCCATAAATTAGATGAATCAACGACATTATATGCCACAAAAACAGATGTAGAAACAACATCAACATCTAATTTTTTATTCATCACATGGTTCACATACACTTTAAACAACCCATCAGATAAACAACCTTTACCAATAAAAGTTTTCTGACATAAAATAACAACTTTATTACATTTAAAGTTCAACTCATAACCCTCCTTAACCAACCTAGAACCTAATAAAATATTCCTCCTAACACTAGGAACATGGTGTACACTGTGAAGAGACAGGACACGTCCTGAAGTAAACTTCAGATCCACGCGCCTAATTTCCATCACGGTAGCAGTGCTGCCATTACCCATCGTCACGGAGCAATCATTGGTGGCCTGATAAGACACAAAGTTAGCCCTATCAGCACATAAATGCACATTGGCTCCAGTGTCTACTAACCACTCATTAGGTTCATAAATAGTAAATAGCTGAGGGTTTAGAGAGACATACGTGTCACCAGAAGAGTCTCCACCGATCACTACATTGACCTGAGCTGGATTTTCAGCAGTCTTATGGGTCAACTTTTCTTTCCGTTTAGGGCAATCCCCACGGAAGTGACCCTTTTGACCACACACCCAGCATTCTGCAGACTTCTTCTTCTTCTGAATTTTTCCTTTGGGTTTCATTTGTGTAGTTGAACCTGTCTTGGGTTTGCCTTTGACATCTTTGTTCTTATATTTTACCATAAGATTTGCACTAGCCTCCGCAGGCATCTCTGGTTTCTCCTTTCTATGCTCCTCTTCAATGGCAATGGCTCTCATCAAGTCATCAAGAGAAATAGATCCCTTTCTATGTTTGAGAGCCATTCCAAAGTCCTGCCAGGTCTTTGGAAATTTCTCAATTATGCACATGACTTGAAATTTTTCAGGGAGTTTCATATCACCCTCTGCCAAGCTATGGATCATAAGGAGAAACTCATGTGCCTGTTCGGCTACAGATCTGTCCTCCAACATGTGAAACTTGAGGAACTTGCCGACGGAATACTTTTCCAGACCTTGGTCCTCAGTATTGTATTTCCGGTCAAGTTCATCCCACAGTGCCTTCGAGGTTAGGAATGTAGAAGAACTATAGACATCAAACAGGACATCTGACAGTGCAGTCAGTATGCACCCATGTCCAAGTCTATCTTTCTCCTTCCATTCCTCAGCCTTTGTTGCACTTGCAGAATTGCCCTCAATCACTTTAGAGGGATCAGACTCTATAACCGAGATCAACCCGATCATTGTGAACTAAATCTTCATCCGTTGTTGCCAACGTTTGAAGTGCTGCCCTGCAAATTTCGCAGGTATACCAGACATGTCCACTTTCGGGCTAAATGATGAGGATGAAGCCATGATCAATACTTTCTCTAAGACTGTTTTAAAAACAGTGGGAAAATGGCATCGAACATGGTAATTCAGCGACATGTAAATCAGTGCAAACCACATGGTAAACACAATAAAAAGTAATATGTACATAGGCGCATCCCGAAAACAGAAATATAACATGAGATTATAGATAATAAGCATGGCGATTACAGCAAAATGAAAGCGTGAAAGATGACTGTGTAGGCCTTCCATAATGGAACTCACCTTAGAGAAAGTATCGCCCCCACTATACGGTGCGATGTGGTCCAGCGACCTTCTCCCAGGGTACAACCACGAGACACGGAATCGTTCTCGCACAAGAGCGATTCCGTAAAGCGAAAGCTATATAGAAACCAAATCCTCTACTACGAAGAAGCTAGGGCAGGAAGCATGCACCGAACACCGGAGAGAGCGTCCGACAATGACCGCGGCGGCCCGAACACCGGAGAGCGATGGTGAAGACGCACCCGGACGGGAAGGCGATGATGGAGCGCGGAGACCTTGCTACCAAGGCAAGCCGGCTGGACCGCGTCATCACACGCGCGTGCCCGCCCAGCCCAGCCCGGCCCGGCGGCGCGTGTGTGAGATATGGTCTAGCATAACTCCACCCTTGTTTATAAGACATAGTTCCATGGACATTAGGGGTTATAAAGCCCTTAACTCCTTAGGGGTATCCCATGTGGGACTAAAGACCCCTCATATAAGGACAACATAACACAACTTTTGAGGTACCTTTTACTTTATCAAACTTTTGTGTTTCTTTTCTCCCATTCTTAGAAATGCCCTTCCTTTAGCCACATTTTACCCAACAGCAACATCATCGGCAATGGGGGAGGCAGCAATATTGCCGGCGATGGGGGGTGAAATTGGGAGGGAAAGGGGAAGTGCGGGGAAGTGCCGCAGCGGCGAGTCCTACATGTCCCTGGAATTGGGGTTTTTTGGAACCCTTAAAGCACCCAATAGATAGACTTGATCAGACCCATTATATAAATATAATAAAAAATGGATCTATACCCATCCATATACTTAATATCGGGTAAAAACTGTACACTTTATCCATTTTTATTTACCGGTCCTATTCGGGTTTTGGGTAAATGGGTCTTATTTGACAACCCTACTGTGGTATCTATCGGGAAATTCATCTCCCTGCGCCTTCTGTGGCGGTTCTTTTCGTGGCCCCAACAATTTTTCATTGATGGCTATGCAGTCTCGCGTCGTCGGTCATATAGTGATCTCTTTGTTGGCACTACGACGGGCCTGGTCGCCACCTCTGCATGGTGTTTCTCTAGTGGGGTGGGGGGACACCACTGGCTGGCTCTTGTTTCCCCACCCAGCACTCGACTTCCCCTCTTTTGTTTCCTCCATGGCTTCTTTATTCTCCCTTTTTAGTTCATGCCGGTGTCTCCCTCTTCCTTCTACATTTAGATCTGTGCCTCAACTACCTCTTCCCTTTCCAATTTGTTTCCCCCTCGTTCCTCAGTTGCCTCCACCCTAAACCTTCACCTCCCACTTCCACCTCATTTCTTCTGTGAAGCATCTATTTTATTCCCTCTTCTAGTTTCTCTTTTCATCCCTTCTTGCCATACTTTGGAACCTCACCGGCGGCGGCGCCTGGTTTCCCCTGGGGATTTTAGGAGTTCTTTGGTCTTTCATCTAGCCTCGGCTTAATACTTAGTTTAGTGTTTTGTTTGGTGTGTTTATTTCTTATATGTGCTCTTTTGCTTCAAGTTCGGAGTAGTGGAAGTTGAAGACTCATCAAGCTCTTCTGGCTCTTCTTACCACTCTTCCCTTTATCCCCTCAAGCTCAAGTTGGGGGTTTCGAAGGTTCTACTTTAGTCCAAGATTGTGGCTTCATCCGCACATCATATTCGTTAGTGTGTCTTTCGAGCTTCTTGTTTACTGCACATATGAGATGCATCAGTTCTCCATCAAAGTGGATGTTTGTCGGAACTTATTGTTCTCTTTACTTTGGCTTCTATATTGTTTGTTTGATTCTGACATTTGTCTCTATTTTAGAGAAACCGTGTTTGTAGGTTAGTGTTTCCCCTTTTGTCTCCAACAATTAGATTATTTTTTAATGCTTGTACAATGGGGTAGGGTTACTGGTCTGGGTTGTTTGTTGCCACCATTCTTGCCAGGGGATGGGCAAATATCCCTTATGCTTCTCTTTTTTTGTTTCTCTTATACCTCTTTGGTTAATATTATATAAATATTATTTTACTAGTAAAAAAATAGATTGGAATGTGCTTTTGTAGCACCAGTTAATCTTTTGTGTGCAGTCGACCCTTATAGATTTTGAACTGGCTTCATCAGATACAAAACTTTATTTCTTAATGAAGAGTATAACCTATGTTGTCTAATTTGAGTGGATATTATGAGATGCGGGTTTTTCAGTCAATTTTTTTCATATGCATGTGCCATAAAGTCGCACGACATCGACCAACAACTCACTTTCGGCATCCAATTGATGGCCGTCATTTTTACACCATTGTCATCTAGTATTGTCTTATATTAAATTATAGGGAGAATTAATGATCAGTCCCCGACAGCGATCTGACATTATTTTCATGTCCCTATCAGGTTTTCCAAAACCTTCCAGTCTTTGCTTTATGCATGACTTATTTTTAAGTCCCTACTTTTAACCCCCATTATCCTCCTCCGTTATCTCAAAAGTTTGTAACTGTTATCCCAAAAGTGTGTAACTACGTAAGTGCGTACTTTAGTTACACAATTACATGTAAATTCTGTAACTGTGTAACTTACCCAGTTACATATGTAGCTGTGTAACTTACCCAGTTACAAATGTAAGTATGTAATCATGTAAGTATGTAAATCATGTAACTGTGTAACTTACCCAGTTACACATGTAAGTATATAATTATATACTTACGCAGTTACACATGTAACTACATATAAATTTTATAAGTTTGTAACTCTGTAATTAGGGCTTACCTAATTACATACTTAGTTTTAGCAGAATTTACCTAGTTATTTTAATTCATAATATATTAAAAGTGTGTAACTGCGTAAGTATGTACTTACACAGTTATATGTGTAACTGTGTAAGTATGTAAATCATGTAACTGTATAAGTATTTAATTACATACTTATGTATTTACACATGTAACTATGTAACTAAATAGAAAATTTATAAGTTTGTAACTCTATAACCGTTATCCAAAAAATATGTAACTATGTAAGTACGTACTTACACAGTTACATGTAAATCTTGTAATTGTGTAACTTACCCAGTTACACATGAAACTATGTAACTACACAGAAATTTTATAAGTTTATAACTCTGTAATTAGGGCTTACCTAGTTACATACTTACAAAATTTTAGAATGATTTACCTAGTTATTTTAATTCGTAATATACCAAAAGTGTATAACTGCATAACTACGTATTTACACAGTTACATGTGTAACTGCGTAAGTTTGTAAATTTAGTAACTGTGTAAGTACGTAGTTACGTAGTTACACACTTTTGGTATATTACGAATTAAAATAACTAGGTAAATCTTTCTAAAATTATGTAAGTATGTAACTAGGTAAGCCCTAATTACAAAGTAACAAACTTATAAAACTTCTATGTAGTTACATAGTTACATATGTAACCGTGTAAGTATGTAATTACATACTTAATTACACAGTTATAGGATTTACATACTTACGCAGTTACACTTGTAACTGTGTATGTACATACTTATGCACTTACACACTTTTGGTATATTACGAATTAAAATAACTAGGTAAATCTTTCTAAAACTATATAAGTATGTACCTAGGTAAGCCCTAATTACAGAGTTACAAACTTATGAAATTTCTATGTAGTTACATAGTTACATGTGTAACTGTGTTACCCAATTACAAGATTTACATACTTACGTAGTTACTCATGTAACTGTGTAAGTACGTACTTATGCAGTTATACATTTTTGATATATTACGAATTAAAATAACTAGGTAAATTCTTTTAAACTATGTAAGTATGTAACTAAGTAAGTCTTGATTACAGAGTTACAAACTTATAAAATTTCTATGTAGTTATATAGTTACATGTGTAACTATATATGTAAGTATGTAATTACATAGTTACACAGTTATATGATTTACATACTTACACATTTACACATGTAACTGTGTAAGTACGTACTTTTTGGTATATTACGAATTAAAATAACTAGGTAAATCCTTCTAAAACTATGTAAGTATGTAACTAGGTAAGCCCTAATTACAGAGTTACAAACTTATAAAATTTCTATGTAGTTACATAGTTACATGTGTAACTGTGTAAGTATGTAATTACATAGTTACACAATTATGTAATTACATAGTTACACAGTTACAGGATTTACATACTTACACAGTTACACATGTAACTGTGTAAGTACGTACTTACGCAGTTGCACACTTTTAGTATATTACGAATTAAAATAACTAGGTAAACCCTTCTAAAACTATGTAAGTATGTAATTAGGTAAGTCCTAATTACAGAGTTACAACTTATAAAATTTCTATGTAGTTATATAGTTACATGTGTAACTATATATGTAAGTATGTAATTACATAGTTACACAGTTATATGATTTACATACTTACACATTTACACATGTAACTGTGTAAGTACGTACTTTTTGGTATATTACGAATTAAAATACTAGGTAAATCCTTCTAAAACTATGTAAGTATGTAACTAGGTAAGCCCTAATTACAGAGTTACAAACTTATAAAATTTCTATGTAGTTACATAGTTACATGTGTAACTGTGTAAGTATGTAATTACATAGTTACACAATATGTAATTACATAGTTACACAGTTACAGGATTTACATACTTACACAGTTACACATGTAACTGTGTAAGTACGTACTTACGCATTGCACACTTTTAGTATATTACGAATTAAAATAACTAGGTAAACCCTTCTAAAACTATGTAAGTATGTAATTAGGTAAGTCCTAATTACAGAGTTACAAACTTATAAAATTTCTATGTAGTTACATAGTTACATATGTAACTGTGTAAGTATGTAATTACACAGTTATAGGATTTACATACTTACACAGTTACACATGTAACTCTATAAGTATGTACTTACGCAGTTATACACTTTTGAGATAACAGTTACACACTTTTGGGATAACGGGGGAGGATAACGGGGGTTAAAAGTAGGGACCTAAAAATAAGTCCTACATAAAGTAGGGATCAGAAGATTGCTGAAAACCTGACAGGGACCTGAAAATAATGTTAGATCCCTGTTAGGGACTAATAATTAATTCTCCCTAAATTATAACATGATGTCCCATGTGGTGTAACATATTTAGCAAAAATAAAAATAGTTTTTTTCGGGTTTGACCATTCATGGATAGCAATAAGATGGTGGATGTCGAAGGAAGTAGTAATCATATGTCCCGCACCATTAATGATATGGATAGTCCAACCATTATAAGAATATTCTTGCAATCTCTTGGTATGTTTGTTTCCACTTCTTCTATGTACCTCTGTAATGGATAATGTGATGTGTAAATCTTAAGATATAAGTAGAAATTGTAAGGTAAATACTAGGTAGAAGGCAAGGAGGGGCAAAGTGTTGAGTACATACTAGCATATTTAAGAAGTCCCTTTCATATTGTATTGATGATCACAAAATCTTACTTAAATAATAAAATTATTTGATTTCATTAAAATAGAAGTCACATTGTATACATATTTATGAACAACTCAAAATTGATGAATAATCGACTAAGTATGAGTTCAACTGCCTACACTATCTCTATGAAGTCGAAGTCTATATGAAGTCAAAGTCGAAGTCTGTGGTAGTCGAAGTCCGACATCGATTATTGAACAAAATTTTCAGCAGTCGAAGTCCAACTCTGACTACACTCTGGTCTAGTCGAAATCCCACTTCGACTGATAGTGTTGTACTCTAGATCAGCCGATGTCCTACTTCGACTGACAGTGTTATACTCTAACTAGTCGAAGTGACAACGATTATTGAACAACTCTCAGCAGTCGAAGTCTCACTCCGATTGGCAATAGGTCAAAGTTGACATCGATTCCTATATAAAGTTCTCAGCAATCAAAGTCTCACTTCAATGACTTCTAGTCGAAGTTGAACTCCATTCTAATTATTGAAGAAGTATGAGGAAGTCGAACTTCACTCCAACTACTTTTTGAAGACTTACCTCTTAATCTAAATAATTATTTTATGTGAAATATTATTTTTGTTCTCACATAACCTAAAGAATTGTTATTTTAATGTGCATACAATGCATTCAAACTTTTTGTTGGTTTTCTTGTTAGAAATCAAACATTTCTTTTGGTCCTAGTTGAAGGTGTGTTATGTTTTGTCCCACATTGGATATCTAAAAAATGTGAAGGTTTTAAATATAAGGTCATTTCCTTCTTTCCTAGATGAGTTAATGGACTTTACACACACGTGCAGACTGAGACCAAACCATGTGCCTTGAGGGTCGTGAGCTAAAAACCAATTAACCAAAAGCAAGAGGGACACACACATGATTATCTGTGGGGGGGGGGGGGGGGGCGCTATGTAGATGTACCTTTTTTTTGACATAAATGTAGATGTACCTGGTGCTAGTATGCTCACATGTACACACATACAGAGATAGACCTACAAGGGATTGTTGTCAGCAGGGTCTGCCCTATGCATGCAGTGTAGGTTCTCCTAGGGTCATAGAGGTTTTATTAAGGTTGTCTACTAGGGCAAGGTGAATTTTCTAAGATAGGAGTGGAGTGTGCAGGTGTAACGACCCAAGAATCCGATACCCAGAACCCTCCAAGTACCCGATCCTTGGACTGTCACCCATGGATCTGAAGACCCGAAAGGGTTAGAAATATGTCTAGTGACATATACAACAAGGTACAATAGCTGAACAATAAAGAAATACAACAGCGGAAGAAATAATATACACAATGTCCTAGATAATAACTCAACTACAAAGGGAAAAACTGACCATTGCTAACGCGGTTGACCACAAGAGGTACGACGCTGACCGTCCGAACAGGAGCACCGACTCCCTCGAGCTCAAACCTGTAAGGAAGAAAGGTGGGGATGAGCTTCGTGAACGAAGCCCAGCAGGGAACCCAACCCCTCACTGGTTCGATAGTGGAAACAAGAACAACACAACTAAACTAGGCAGGAAGAATAGTGCTACTAAAGTAAACAAGCTAACTACACCAAGCGGAAGGGCGGTGGTAACTCAAGCAACAAGACTACTAACTAAGCAGGTGATATAATAAAATAATAACACAACTGAGTAAGTACTGAAATAAATAAACGGAAAGTACTCAAGTCCATAAGTACCACCAACACGGAACAACAACACACAGTCTCAACCTCAGAAAATGTGCTCCAAGCACGCCACAAAACTGCACAAGCAGGGTAAAACCCTAGTCTGGACAACACACACTAGCCACAACCCAGCCTCTACTAGTCAGTGGTTCGTTGCGCCCACTGGTGTCTTACCGCTCGACCACGAGTCTAGGTCTCCCCTCCCATCGGAGTGAGACACGTGGACAAACACAACCACAAGCCATAGTCTGGCCGGACTATCGTCCCACGCCTGTCCTCCCGACATGGCTCTGGAACTATGTAAGGCGAGACAACGAGAATGGACTAGTTGGCCCACACTGCGACACTCCAAACTCCGCGGGACCTGGACCAACTAAGTGAGCTCAACAAATGACTTAACACTGCTGTCCAACACCATTTTCCCCTTCGTCCAGAGAAATGCTCGACGGACGCACTCGTGGCTCGGAGACCACCCTTAACGGGCCCACAAGGATGGGGGTCCTAGGGAACAGTAACAACCCAAATGTGCACCGTGCGCTGAGACAAGCACTCAAGTGTCGCAACACCCGGCGAAGACTAGAAAGGCGCAGTGCTAGGGAGTCAGCACGAGCAACACGAGTACGGAACAGAAACTCGGTGCGGAAACGGATCTGCTAAAGTACTCGACTGATGATCAACCTCGAAAAGCCTATATCACCACCTCAGACAGTTGGTCGGCCCTCGGAACTCACCCCACAGGTGCTAGAAACCTCAGCACAACTGTCCGAGTCGAACGGTAAAACGGCCCCATCAGCCCGGTCGGAGTCGACCCGAGTGGGCGCATAAATCAAGGAACTCGGTACGATGACTCAAAAGGCATATATTACCACCCCGGATAGTTGGTCGGCTCTCAGAACTCACCCCGTGGGTGCCGGAAACCATAGAACGACTGTCTGGGTCAAACGGTCAAATGGCTCCATTGTCCCGGTCGGACTCATGCAGGCACGGAAAATGAGGAACCTGATACGGCGGTCATCAACCCAGAACTGGCCCACTGGCACAGTCGAGACGACACCAACGCCGAAAATAGCTCGAAAAATAGACTCCGGAAGGTCCAAAATGACCCAAAACCTTGCCTGGCGTAATGAGCCATAGACCCAGGGCCACACAGCCTCGGCGCACTACGTCGGGTAGGCGACGGCTGGCACAGTGCGCCAGCCGACCTGGCACTGGTGCACTGTGCCACAACCCCAATCCCATCCTCCCTCCGATCCCCTATCTCTACGACAGGGAGTGGAGGAGGGCAAGGGGAAGGGGAGGGCTGCTGGCCACCGCTGGCGCGGCCCGCCGGCGCCGGGGGAGGGACGCCGGTCGCCGCCGGCCTCTCCCCGGCAGTCGCAAAGGGAGGTAGAGAGAGAGAGAGAGGGAGCAGGGTTGGAGAGGGGGGGGGGTCACGACAGCACATAGGGGAGGGGGAGATCCGGCCCACGTCGGAGAGGGAGGAGAGTCCCTACCTCGGTGGTAGGACCTGCCGGCGACGACTCCCCGGGGCGGCCTCCTCCAATGCCGAGAGGGGGCGGTAGCGAAGCGGCGTAGACAACAGCGGGGCGGTGGTGAGGGGAAGAAGGCGACGATGACACGGCAGAGGCAGCAACGGTGCAGGGAAGCAAGCGGCGGCGACTCCAGCTTGATGGCGATGACATCCTCCACAACGCAGAGAAGGGGAGGAAGAAGGTAGAGACGCAGCGGCGGCCTCCTCCTCCAGTGGTAGAGAGAGAGAGAGAGAGAGAGAGAGAGAGAGAGAGAGAGAGAGAGAGAGAGAGAGAGAGAGAGAGAGAGAGAGAGAGAGAGAGAGAGAGAGAGAGAGAGCGAGATGCGAGAGAGAGCCGAGGAGGGAGAGGGCGAACCAGAGAGAGAGCTCGGGGAGGGAGAGGGTGAAGGGTGTGAGGGGGAGGGGAGGTTGTTGTAGTGGGCGGGGGTCACACTCCCCCTTACCAGAAACGGCCCGACGGCCTTTTTCTGGTGCCCCCATGCAAACGGCAAGGGTCGTTGCATGGGGCAGGGTGGCAGGGCGCCCCCCCTCCTGCTGTGGCAGATGCTACATCCCACCCCCCTTACACAAAATTTCGCCCTTGAAATTACAGAAACAAAGCCGAAGCATGGAAGTAAAGCAGGGGTAGGAACAACTCACTCGAATTGATTTGACAACCTAAGGGAAAAGAACACGACAAGAAACAACCAACTTGAAAAAGGCCACTAAGTCTCACCACGACTTCTTGGTGGCCACAATAGTGACACAGCCACACGTGGAGTGCTCGACCAGGCAACCGATAGCCCACACAGCACACCCTAGATGGGCATAGAGTACTCAATCAGATGTCGAAAAATCCACAAGCGTGGCACATGCCGACTGATCGAAGAGGAACGGAACCACTAACTGAAAACCACGTGGCTGAAGTCATCAACAGACTTTGTCGCTGAAACCAATCCGGTCAGTAACCCACTCTGTCACCAGCAAAACCCAACAGAGACCATAGTGATTGGCGACAACTCGGAAAAAGACCTACGAGTCAATCACAGGGCTCAGAGGAATGGCCTCACACAACTAGCTACAGCTAGTATCGGCCACACAGCCAAATAGATACCTCGTAAAGGAAAACCAGAGTCTAAGCAGAGCAGAGACATGGAAAACCCCTCAACACATGGAACGACATCCACAACACCACTCGGTCTCACCTAGACCTTCCTCGTGGTCCGACAAGGACACCAGACGAATGCCAAGTCAGAGGAAAGCCAAAAACAGAACACGCTCCACAAGCACAACACGCAGTAACAAGGGCCGAAAAGACATCTGAGATTAGGTCAGAACCAAGCAACCCAAGACGTCAGCGACTCACGCTATCAAGCACTGAAAAACCGATAGACCTCACTGCCATCAAGGACACAGACAGGAGTCCCGCTATCGGCTTCCAGACTTACCACCCGGCACACGATCAGAAAAAAAAACCAACAATGACTTAGAAACACACCCAACATGAACTGCGCAACGCCCAGTGTGGGTGCCACAAAACCAACCATAAAAAAACATTCAACCACCAGAAAATGAGGCAACAGCAGGAGTCGAAAGTGGCACGTTGACCCGAGTATCACTCAGTCCAACACAAGGTACCACAACCCAACATGGACAAGCGAGGGAAGACTAGATGCGGGCCACAACCAAGATCGGGCACACCACCACTACGACTATCAAACAACAAGGTAGCTACCACACAACGGTATCGACGCCACAAGGGACAGGCTATCACACGTGTCCTAGAGGTGGAACAACTCAATGCCTTGAGCACCTGTGGAAATGGATTTTTAGGGATCCATCACAAATTATTTTAAAATTAAAATTATTTATCATGTTCTCATGTGTGTACTCGTGTATTACAAATTCAAGTCCCGTTTAGTGCTAAGTAAGTCACTATAACGAAAGATGAATCGATAACCGCAGAGCGTAGGCGTGCCAGTCGCCGAAGCGACAACATGTTCTGCCTCCGAGAGTCGAAGGGCTTTAGGTCTATTTACGCGCCGTCTGACTTCGTCAAACGAAAGTGGAGATCGGGTCGGGACCAAGATCCCGCCGTTGCCTAAGCGCAACGACGTTAATTATATCTCTCTAAGAGAGAAAACCCTTGATTAATCGCCAGAATAAAGAGTCTTGTGGCCTTAAGCGGAAACATCCGATAAAAGATATGCACAGAAAATTAAATTTGATTACGCCTAATGTGAGACGACCAAAATATAATATTCGATGCATTTTTGTTATTGTTATTGCAGATTTATTAAAAGAGGTTGAAATGGTTTGTTGTTATTTCAGATTTATTAAAAGAGGTTGAAATGGTTTCAACATTATTTGATTTGATTTATTTTTTCTTTTGGATTTTCAACTGTGTTTGGCCTTTTGTTAGGGTTATCTTCTTCTCCATTGATCCGTCAATTAATTCAACCCTTAAATCTGTTGTGAGACTTTATTTGATTTCAAGTGTTTTTTTTTTATTTATCTCTCTTAATTTATTTGAGCTTGAAATTCATTTGGACTTTTATTCCAAGTTAAAATACTTAATCCAGAATTGTTTGATTTAGTTTTGGATTATTTGATTTTTTTATTATTATTTGAAATCATTATTCATCTCCTTTTCTCTTGTCTTATGTTTAACTTGAAATTGTTCATGTGTTTATTTGTTTGTTTTATTGTTTAATTTAAAATTTATTGCACATCTTTTGCTCAAAGTTATTATATTTATTGGTCATTTGATAGTTTGATTTATTTACTTTGTTGTTTTTTTTTAACTGTTTCTTTTGTTGCTTTCCTTAATGTCTCGTTGTTCCCATTTTTTTGTTAAATCATTGATCAAATGGGGAGGGGTGTGCCCCGTGCGTGTGTGCACATGTGGGGAGGTAGGTAATGGATTTTTAAAAGGGGTTTGTGCATGGACGTGGCAACTGGGGAAATGGTAGGGGAAATTTAGATATATGTTGTGTGTATTAAATGAGGGGGGAGATATGGCCAACGTGCATGTGTGTGCGTGAGTGGGTTTGAACTGGGCGCTCCTGCATATGATGTACAGAGCTGAACGGTGGGGCTAACCGGTGGCGGATCATGGCTGGGTTTGCGCATGGGGCCAATGGGTGAACCGATGTGGAGTGCAGAAGGACGTCTTAACGGTGGCCTCTGAACACGGTGCCTTTCATGGGTTTTGAAATGGAGATTTAATAATGGAGAACTAATGAAGGATGCACAGGTGAGTGAACAGGAGATTTTTATTTGGATTTTTTTTAAAGTGGGTTTAAGTTTGAACGGTGGCCCTTGAACCGGGTGTGTTTGGCATGGACTGGTGAAGGGTGAACCGGTTCAGGGCTACCGCTGAAAGGGAGAGGCCGGTTCAGGCTGACAGTTAGGAGCTCATGCATATATGTGGGTGGTTTGCATGGGTAGTTTTGGTTAAAGAAATGTAGATGGAGAGAGAATATGGGTGCAATAGGTGGAGAGAGAATATGTGCCACTTAATAAGGGGAGAGTGTGGGATGTGCAAAAATTAGGTTTATTTGGACTTTTGAAGTGGATTTGGGTTTGAACGGTGGGGGGTTTCAGGGTGCTGAATGGTTTGACCGGTGGCCTCCATACTCTCCACCGTTCAGCCTACCATTTGGATATGCGATGCCTGATCAGCAGGGGACTGGTTTAGGTGGGTGGAGAGCTGAACGGTGAAGGCTACTGTACTCACCAATGATGCTAAAAAGCAGTCTCAAGAGTGTAGAATGATGAACGGTGGCCACTATGTGACAGCCCCAAATAGTCCTTTTCATCATCAAGCCTTTCTTCTCTTTGATTTATCCTGATGTTATAATTCCTTCTTTTTTTTTTGTTCTTGATGTTTTCTTGTGTTATATAATATCTTGTAACACACATTTTTTTTGTTTTCTATTGTTGGGGTCTCATTTAATTATTATAATTATGCACATTTGTCACTTCTATTGCGATTTTGTCCTTTTTCTCATTTGTAATTTTTTTTATGTCGAACGCGTTGACCGGATAATGTACGATGCGTCAATGGTCATTTATCTCATTTGCATAAGCACAGACGTGACACCAACTGTCAAGATCGCAATCACAGAAACAAAGTTAAGAATTGACGGAAATTTAATACGATAAAATCTGATTTGATGGTAGCTACCCTTGCCCACCGTATGTCAGGGTAGCACCTAGGGACGCTCACCCATAAACCAGAGGCGTCGCCCACGGGGCAATGTTCGCCAGACAATGGCAACATAATATTTGCCAAATGCCGGATTGCAACACAAGTTGTTTGGTGATTATATGGCACAACGGATTCGGAAATCATCGCGGAAAAATTCGGCAGCACCTCCCCTTAGTCTACACCTTGGGGGGGGGGGGGTGTGCATGACATCCGTCCACCATGATGGAGACGGTGCCAACAAGATGTTGATGCCGAAGCAACAACAACACGGCACCGCTTCTCAAGTCAAACTCGAGAAGACCGGTATACGCGAGACCGCAAATTGGCGCAAAATCGATGGAATGTCATTTCGGAATTAAATATCACAAAATATTTAGTTCACCATAAATTGGCCACTTCGGGGTGCTCAGGTTAGGGTGACCGTGGCAAAGGTAGAGGAGAAGAGAGTTGACCGGTGGGGTTGATGAAGGCCACCGTTCAACATCTCAACATCCGTCAGGAGGGAAACAATTGGTGATTTTTGTATATGAGGATGGTTAGGTGGATCTTGAACGGTGGGAAGAGGAGAGCCACCGATCAAGGGCTTTTAGACAGTGGTGGAGGCTTAACGGTGGGAAAGGAGAGGCCACCGGTCAGGAGAGTTCTTTTACCATTTACACAGGATTTTGGCTCAACGGTGGCTTCGGATTAGCCCCCGTTCAGGGGTTTACTCAATATGGAGAGGGAGAATAGACAGTGGCACTGCACACACATTACAGGGTCACTGTTCAAGACTCGACATCCATTGGGGAGGAAATAACATAGGAATTAATTAGAATCTTCTTGTGTAAAATTACTACGCTGTAGAAGGAAATTGAGAGTATGCTGACATCTTCTAAAAAAGAGGTTTAAATAAATGGAAGAGATGCTTTGTTAGAAAGGGGTAACTGATGCACATCACACAGATGACGTGAGAGCTCAGTACCAAGGCCTATAGAAACACTACGGTGGGTTACTGTTCTGGGGCCTCCCAGAGTATAACATTTATACGAATTAAATTGAAAGATAGGGAAGGCGCATCTGGTACAGAGATGATTCGAATTGATCAAAATAGCACAGATGAATAAATGTTGCATAGCCCATCACACCAGACCGAGCATAGGATAGCCTTCAGTCTGGTATCAGGAAAAGGCTTATGGCTAAGCATCACAAAGCTTCATGCGAATAAGCATAAACGAAGAACAGTAAATCTGAATTACAAAATTGCAGGCGACAATGGAACAGTGGTACATATACCCATGTCTGGGCCCTCAAGCGTACTCCCATGAACACATAAAAAAAAAAAAAGAAATAGGGGCAGGATGATGAGGAAGCATATATCGGAGCATTATCCACTAATTTCTTATAAACACTGAGCCTTTACATATCATTCCGAGACGTAACTCCATTGGGAGCAATTTCCCAGAAGATGGTTGCATCAGGAAACAAATAAATACATGGGTAGAGCGAAATCTTTGGGAGAGGAAGAAGAGATAGAAATAAACAAAATTAAAGTCCTTCCACTCCCTGCTCTACCCTCACCTTTTCCCACTCTCTAACCAAGCAGTACGCTCACGTATCTCCAAGGAAAACTGGCCTGGCCCCTTCTTCTTCCCCTCCTGCTGCTCTCTTTTCTTCCTCTTTCTGGTTTTTCTGCCGCCTCCTCCTTCTGGTTGCGATCCCCCACTCTCCCCTTTGTGCGATGGTAGTCTTTTGCATGGGAAAAGGAGACTTCATAACCTAACCTTTTTGAGGGCTGAGGTGGCTGGGTCCCCTTCTCAGAACAACCCTTCCTCTTCTGCATATTTTACCTGAATGCCATTTGGTGTCTGCAGCCGATGCTGCCTCCCTTCCTGGGCTGCTGGCCCACTCATGGCCCATTAGACAAAACGGGTGCAAACAGCACCTCGCAAACCGCAAAACAATGCAAAGACTCAAGGTCAGCACATAAGCACAAGCACACGGTACAACCACAAGCACCAAGTGTAGTGCACATGGCCGCACCAACGGCCCCAAAACGGCACGAGGCCAGCAGAAGGGACTCCCCACCAGAGACCCACCAAGAAGAGAAAATGCATGGAAGGTCACGAGCTTTGAAGAGCGCAACAAACATGCTGGCTCTTTAGAAGCGCACCACACAAGACATCAGCTCTACCACAGTAGGTAGTGAGGGCCACACACTGAAAGGCGACAAAGGCCTCCAAGAACCGAAAGAGCACAAAGCAGAGCACACACAAACACAACGTCGACACGAGCAAGCTTGGAGAGAGAACCGGGGTTACCTAGCACTGATCACATGGAAACACATTGTACCACATTGACCAGTCAGGAAACACAAAAACCCTCACAACAAAACGTAGCAGACTTGTATGTTCACGAACCTACAGCGTCAAATGGAAACGACGACATGAGGGGAGCAACCTGCTCAACCCTAAAACAACTCGAGGTAAAAGACCTTCACCAAGAAGGCCACAACAGCACCACCACCTTGAGCAACCCACAAAAATAGAGGACGAAAAGGTACAACAGGCCTCTTCTGCATGCAAGATAGGAGATCAAAGCACAAAACCAGCACCTCCGCAAGAAGTGCCGCTAGCCACATGGCCACGACACACACCAAATCACCAACTGTGAGGGCACAGGGAAATGAAGCATAACCATCTAAGCCATGAGGACACACGCAGTCCCACCAATGCAGCCGAGAAAATTGGAAACAAACAACAAGGCAAGCTAGTCGATGCAGCAACTAGACACACGATCAATGGTACCGCACCTTGATCGACAATGCCCAAATAGACTATAACACAGATAGTCCAACCGGCAACAATGACAGCTCATCCCAACATAGAGAGAGCAACAGCAACAAGCAAATCAAACACTAGGCAACCATGGAAAGGACCTCCACCAAGAACGATAGAGAGTCATCCAAGCACAACAACAGCAGAAGCAATACAAGACAGTTCTGGGAGAAACCTCCACCAGAACGACCAAGGCACCGTTTTGGGAGAACCCACCAGAACGCACTGGCCAACCAACAGCACACCTCAACCCTAAGGTAGCACGACAGCAACTAGAAACAAGCACGGAATAGTCCTGGGAGACACCCTCACCAAGACAACAACAAACAGTTCTGGGAAACCTCACCAGAACACAGGGCCAACCAACAACGCACCTCAACCCTGAGGGCAACAAAACAGAAACGAGCACGAAGAAGTTCTGGGAGAAACCTCCACCAGAACAAGAAAGGAAGAGCTCTAGGAACACATCACCAGAACTCACGACCAAACAGCACAGAGCCACCAAGCAAACACAACAAGTGACACAACACACAACCAATGACATCACAAGCACACACAGAGCAACTGCTAAGTCCGAGCAACAATGCCGACTTAATGGAACACAGGGCACCCACAACTCACCTAAAAGGTAAGGCAACACGCCCAAGCAACCACTGCACAAACAAAGCAAGAGCAAGACATAACTAGGAAAAATAAGGGCACCTTCCACCGGACACGCAGACAGCAGGCCTGTACTGGTGAAGGCCACACCACAAACAGACTCTCTCAGCCACCACAGAACACATGTAGTGGAAAACGCAGTCGACGACCAAGGGCACCGCACCGGACTTGTCTGCAACTGTCCTCCTCACAAGGAAGACCTCACCAATGACTCCATCATTAACAGCATCACCAGCACTAGCCAACCAGTGATCACACACCATGCACGCAACAATGCAACAACAACAACCCTTCTACAACTCCCACTAGAATCTTGTTGAACCACAACCTACCTGCAAAACATGATCAAGGCACAAACCTAACACTAACGCACCACGAACGGTGCCAGCAACGCACTTGAACTATTTTCTGGGATAGCCATAGCTATTAACATATTGTAAATCTCAGAAGACATTGCTCTGATACCAACTGTAATGACCCAAGAATCCGATACTCGGAACTCTCCAAGTACTCGATCCTTGGACCGCCACCCACGGATCCGAAGACTCTGAAGGGTTAGAAATATGTCTAGTGAGATATACAATAAGTTACAATAGCTAAACAATATAAAGAAATACAATAGCGGAAGAAATAATATACTCAATGTCTCAGATAATAATTCAAGTGCAAAAGGAAAAACTGACCATTGCTAACGCTGCTGACCACAAGCGGTATGATGCTGACTGTCCGAACACGAGCACTGGCTCCCTCGAGCTCAAACCTAGAAGGAAGAAAGGGGGGGATGAGCTTCACAAACGAAGCCCAGTTGGGAGCCCAACCCCTCACCTGTTCAACAACAGAAACAAGAACAACACAACTAAACTAGGCAAGAAGAACAGTGCTACTAAAGTAAACAAGCTACCTACTCCAAGTGGAAGGGCGGTGGTAACTCAAGCAATAAGACTACTAACTAAGTAGGTGATATAATAAAATAATAACACAACTGAGCAAGTACTGAAATAAATAAACGAAAAGTACTCAAGTCCACAAGTACCGCCAGCATGGCACAACAATGCACAGTCTCAACCTCGAAAAATGAGCTCCAAGCACGCCACAAAACTGCACAAGCATACGGTAAACCCTCGTTTGGACAACACACACTAGTCACAACCCAGCCTCTACTAGTCAGTGGTTAGCTGCGACCACCCGTGTCTTACCGCTCGACCAGGAGTCCAGGTCTCCCCTCCCGCTGGAGTGAGACACGTGGACAAACACAACCACAAGCCGTAGTCTGGCCGAACTACGGTCCCATGTCTATCCTCCTGACATGGCTCCGAAACCGTGTAAGGCGAGGTAGTGAGAATGGACTAGCTGGCCAGCACCGTGACACTCCAAACTCCGCAGGACCCGGACCAACTAAGTGACCTCAACAAACGACTCAATGCCGCTGTCCAGCATCGTTTTCCCCTTCGTCCGGAGAAATGCTCAACGGACGCACTCGTGGCTCGGAGACCACCCTCAACGGGCCCAAGAGGATGGGGGTCTCGGGGAACGGTAACAACCCAAACGCGCACCGTGCGCTGGGACAAGCCCTTAAGTGTCGCAGCACCGGGCGAAGACTAGCAAGGCGCAGTGCTAGGGAGTCAGCACAAGCGACACGAGTACGGAATGGAAACTCGGTGCGGAAACGGATCCGCTAAAGTACTCGACTGACGGTCAACCTCGAAAAGCCTGTATCACCACCTCAGACAGTCGGTCGGCCCTCGAAACTCACCCCACGGGTGTCGAAAACCCCAACGCGACTGTCGGAGTCGAACGGTCAAACGACCCCATCGGCCCGGCCAGAGTCGACCCGAGCGGGCCCATAAATCGAGGAACTCGATACGATGACTCAAAAGACATATATTACCATCTCGGACAGTCGGTCGGCCCTCGCAACTCACCCCGTGGGTGCCGGAAACCTTAGAACGACTATTCGGGTCAAATGGTCAAACGGCTCCATCGGCCCAGTCGGAGCCGACTCAGGTGGGCACAGAAAATGAGGAACCTGGTACGCGCGGTCGTCAACCCCAGACTGTCCCATTAGCGCAGTCGGGACGACCCCAACGCCGAAAACGGCTTGAAAAACTGTCTCTGAAAGATCTAAAATAGGCCAAAACCCTGCCTAGCACAATGAGCCACAGACCCATGGCCACACAACCTCGGCGCACTGCGCCGGGTAGGCCACAACTGGCGTAGTGCTCCAGCCGACCAGGCACTGGCGCATTGTGCCAGAACCCCAATCCCTCCTCCCTCCGATCCCCTATCTCTGCGACAAGGAGTGGAGGAGGGCAAGGGGAAGGGGAGGGCTGCCGGCCACCACCGGCGCGGCCCGCCGATGCTGAGGGAGGGATGCTGGCAGTCGCCGGCACCAGGAGAGAGAAAGGGAGGTAGAGAGAGAGAGAGAGAGAGAGAGAGAGGAGAGAGAGAGAGGAGAGAGAGAGAGAGAGAGAGAGAGGAGAGAGAGAGAGGAGAGAGAGAGAGAGAGAGAGAGAGAGAGAGAGAGAGAGCAGTCGGTCGGCCCTCGCAACTCACCCCGTGGGTGCCGGAAACCTTAGAACGACTATTCGGGTCAAATGGTCAAACGGCTCCATCGGCCCAGTCGGAGCCGACTCAGGTGGGCACAGAAAATGAGGAACCTGGTACGCGCGGTCGTCAACCCCAGACTGTCCCATTGGCGCAGTCGGGACGACCCCAACGCCGAAAACGTCTTGAAAAACTGACTCTGAAAGATCTAAAATAGGCCAAAACCCTGCCTAGCACAATGAGCCACAGACCCATGGCCACACAACCTCGGCGCACTGCGCCGGGTAGGCCACAACTGGCGTAGTGCTCCAGCCGACCAGGCACTGGCGCATTGTGCCAGAACCCCAATCCCTCCTCCCTCCGATCCCCTTTCTCTGCGACAAGGAGTGGAGGAGGGCAAGGGGAAGGGGAGGGCTGCCGGCCACTACCGGCGCGGCCCGCCGATGCTGAGGGAGGGATGCTGGCAGTCGCCGGCACCAGGAGAGAGAAATGGAGGTAGAGAGAGAGAGAGAGAGAGAGAGAGAGAGAGAGAGGGAGCAAGGTCGGAGAGGGGGGTCACGGCAGCGCATAGGGGGGAGGGGGAGATCCAGCCGATGCCGGAGAGGGAGGAGAGTCCCTACCTCGGCGGTAGGACCCTCCGGCGACGACTCTCCGGGGCGGCCTCCTCCAACATCGAGAGGGGGAGGTGGCGACGCGGCGGAGACAACAGCGGTGCGGCAGCGAGGGGAAGAAGGCGACGATGACACGGCTGGGGCAGCAACGGTGCGGGGAAGCAAGCGGCGGCGACTCCAGCTTGATGGTGATGGAGTCCTCTATGACACAGAGCAGGGGAGGATGAAGATGGTGACGCAGCGGCGGCCTCCTCCTCTGGGCGGTAGAGAGAGAGAGAGAGCGACATAGAGAGAGAGACAGCAAATGCAAGAGAGAGCCCGAGGAGGGAGAGGGCGAAGGGTGTGAGGGGGAGGGGAGGCTGTCGTAGTGGGTGGGGGTCACACTCCCCCTTACCATAAATGGCCCGACGACCTTTTTCTGGTGCCCCCATGCAAACGGCAAGGGCCGTTGTATGTGGCAGGGTGGCAGGGCGCCCCCCTCCTGCGGTGGAAGATGCCACAGTAGGGGCTCTTGCAGCTTTTGGTCAAGGAAAGCTCTACCCAATTGGGCATAGGGCCATGGGGGGTGGAGGGGGAGGAGAGAGAGAGAGAGAAAAAAAAAATAATGGGGGAGGTCTACTTCCGACACTAGTCAACTCAAGAGAGAGAGAGAGAGAGAAAAAGAGAATTAATAAAAATAATTTCTTTAAGAGTTATAGAGAAAAACTTAATCTTTTTACTCTCTTTACTCAATTATAGTTAGAACTAAATGGCTACCCGTGCGATGCACGAAAACTTTTTAGATTTAAATATTTTTAATATATTAATATATCTTTATATATATATATATATTAGTAAGATTTAAAAAATTACAAAGTGACATAAAACTGTTACGGATAGCCATTTCTTAGTGGTATAAAATTGCAAGTAAACCTTACCATTGGTATTTTAGACTTGCTTTGGAAGATTTAGCAAGATTTTAAAAACTGCAATGGGTAGTCTTTTCTTAGTGGTATAAAATAGTAATTTTTTTTAAAAAAAGTTGTGCAAGATTTAACGTGCCGATTTTAGAAGGTTTCTTCACAACTTTAGGTGAGAGACTCGCCTTCTTAAAACAGCTGAATTAAAAGAGTGAGATAGGAGAGGTATTTGTGAGTTTTGGTGGGAATATGAAATCTTGGTGCTGCCACGTGGCTACTCTAAGACTGAATATATTATAATAGTATAGATAAATGAATGAAATCAAACACTAGAGGCATACATGATCAAATAAATGAAATACATAGATATAAAGTATGATGTGTAGATTTTAGAGATATAATCTCAAATACAATGTATTTTAAAGTATGTATTTACTTTTTTCAAAATTTTAATAAATATGTTTTCCTTTTCTTATTTTAATGGATCAGCTTTTGTGATGAGTTATTGTGTCGCAAATGAGTTTTTAAGCAGTCGCAAATATTAGTGAAGAATTTATGCTTATTCATCTAATCCCTAGAATTTGTGTATACTAAAAATACTTTGTTGCTTATTCATCTGATCCCAAAAATTTCAGAATGTCCAGTGTTGGTGCTACATGTGTCTCTGTAAATATAAGCGGTATTCGTTTTGGAAGAGGCACCGTCATTGAAGTTTGAATTACCATGGAAAGATAAAAAAATTTTATTTATTGGTGAAGGGTAATATTTGTTGTCGGACTTGAGTGGATAGTATGAAATGTGGGTTTTCCGTCAATTCTTTTCATTATATACATATGATATAAAATGGCATGACATAGACCAACACCCTAACTTTTTATTCGATGTTCCCTATTAATTGCCATCATGTTGACACCACTATCACTGACTTAGTACGTATTGTGCTTTCTTCAATTGTGATATCACGTCCTATATGCACATGATGTAATTAACACATCTAATAAAAACGAAATCAGTTTAGTAACATCCATATTGATACCAATTTAGCACCACCAAGTAAAAATATATCGCATATCAGCATTTAACAGTAAAAAGATTAAAAAGCAATCATTGTTTTGTGAAACAAGATATCAAGAACAAAGGTTAAAAAAAATGTTTTCTAAGTGAGAAAAAGTAGACAAGGCAGCAATCATTACTCTTCTATGACATATCACCTACCCAAAGTTGAGCTACTATCTCAACCTTGCATGTGTGGCAAAGTCTTCGAGAACCCAAGTTTCAGAAGAAGCGGAGAATACTTGTCCAAAGGTAAACAATTTACTAATATCTCATCCTTGCATGTATGGCAAATTACGGACCCAAGTGCACGGGCATTTGGAAAAGCCAAAAATATTAGTCCTAAGGTAAAAGGGAAGGTATTATCTCATCCTTGCATGTATGGCAAAGGCACGAACGACACAAGTGTTTGGAAAAGCAAAGGATATATGCTAGTCTAAATTAAGGTAAAGGAGGTGGTATTAACCCATCCTTGCATGTAGGGGAAAGGCTCTAAGAACACAAGGTTTTGGAGACGCCAAGAATATTCGTCCAAACGAGGAGGAGGAGCTATTATCCCATTCTTACATGTATGGAAAAGGCTCGAAGAACCCAAGGCTTTGAAAAAGTAAAGAAAACTCCTCTGCAACGTCCACTTCAAAAAAGAATTTGTCAGTTGCTGAGGGAGACAACAGATGCATTAATTGTATTAAATATAATGTGGAGGCCAAGCTAGAGATCAAAATAAAGAGGGATAAAAAATATTTATATATATCATAGCGTGTATATATATATAGAACGAATGGATAATGTCATGTGTACAGAATATATAATATAGTTTAATTTGTTTAGTAGTGACCTGTGGATGAAAACCAAAATGGTGAAGAATTTGCATCTGCTGACCCGAAGGAGCTTCCTTAAACTGTTTTCCAGCAATATAGTGAGAGACCATAGACCTTATGTTACTAATCATCAACCTCACAGAAGGCTTTTTAGAATCAAATCTGGCTGTGCATCTCCCTTTCCATACTTCCCATAAAATAAGGATCAGACAGTGAAAGGAAACAAAACCAAAAGGAGAAGACACATTAGTTTCAGCTAGGAAACTCCAAATTCTAGTAGTTATTTGGCTGTGCATATGAACTTTTGGATCAATAAGATCTGGAGACAACCAGGTCCACAAAGGGGCTGCCAGATCGCTATAGATAAACAGGTGATTAAGGTCCTCTTGGCTGTGACTTCTACAGCAAGAGCAGCTAGAAGCAATTTGAATGCCACATTCCATGATTCTTTGATCCACCGCCACTGCCCTATTCAAGAGTCTCCAACAAAACAAGGAAGCTCTCCTATAAAAAGTGTGCTGCCAGATTTTTGCAAGCGCAGGACGCTTAATACCTGAATTTCTGACCAGATTATATGCCGATTTAGTAGTAAAACTACCATCCTGAGTAGCCCCCCAGATACAACAATCATCCATGTCAGTAAGAACCACTCCCTGAAGCACATCATTAGGTAGCAATGATCTTATAAGATGTTGATTATTTTCAATGACCTCCCGGACCATAATCCTCTCCCCTTCATAAGGAGTACTCAGCTGCTCATGAAGGGGACTACCACCAAGCCAGATATCATAAAGGAAATCAATTTGATTACCCTTCCCTTGGATCCACTTAGTATTAGACTTCATAACTTGAAATGCTTCATTCTGAACTTTGGATGACATACCTGGAATGGAGTGACAACTAAAGAGATATCTGCTTCTAGCATAAAGCGCCCAAAGAGAAGACCCATGATGCATGTTCCAGAAGAGCTTTATAGCCAATGCCAGCTGCACATGCTTCAAGCTACGGACCCCAAGACCACTTCCACTATCGGCTGTTGAATAGTAGCCCAGTCTACCCATGGCGACGACGAACTCCATCTGTACCATTCCAGAAAAAATGGGTACAACTCTTTTCAATATAACGGATGATGCTACAGGGAATAGCAGAAGAAGCAGCTAAGTACACTGGGAGAGAGCTTAGCACAGAATTGATAAGGGTTACTCTACCCGCCTGTGACAGGAGTTTAGGCTTCTAGGTAGCAAGCTTACTATTAACTTTGTTTATCAGCATGGAGAAATCGCTAGCAGGGACCCTTCCAGGGCGAAGAGGAACACCAAGGTACATAATTGAACCTGTTTGTCTCTTGAAGCCTGTCACCCGCTTAATCCCAGCTGCTGTGTGAAAAGGCGCTTTGTGAGATATGATGGAGCAACTTTTAGAGGCGTTGATCAGCTGACCAGAAGATTGGGAATATTTGGTGAGAAAATCCATCAATCTCTTCACATTCCTAATTCCTCCATTGATAAATATGAGAGAATCATCAGCATATAACAAATGAGAAATAGGAGTGCAACCTCTAGGGCCTGCAAACTGCTGGATATAGCCTGTTTCGACTAAATTCGAAATACCTCTACTGAGAGCTTCCTCCATTATTATGAAAAGAGCTGGAGCAATCGGGTCCCCTTGTCTAATACCACGGGTAGAGTGAAAATAACCAGTGGCATTCCCATTGAATAAAACTGAAAACCAGCAGTTCGCAATCAACATGCCAATGTAGGAGGAGAATCTATTGGACAAACCAAATCTTTTTAGCACCGCCAAAAGGAAATCCCACTCCACACTGTCATAAGCTTTACTAATATCAAGTTTGAACATAACATTGAACCCTCTAACTTTTCTCCCAATATCTCTAACAAGCTGTCTAGCAAGAGAAACATTGTCTAGGATATATCTACCTTTGACAAATGCACCTTGCTCTTTAGAAATAACCATAGGAAGAATCTTCTCCAAACGAGCACTCAAAATCTTGGATACAATTTTATATGAAAAATTGCACATACTTACTGGTCTATGGTCCCCATAGGACGCTGGATTATCATGTTTAGGGACCAGAGCTATCAACGAAGAGGTCACCCCCCTTGGCAGGGGTAGACCCTGGAAGAAGCTCGCCACAGCAGCAGTAGCATCCTGTTTAATGATTTCCCAACAAGAGGTATAGAAATGACCAGTGAAACCGTCAGGGCCTGGGGCACTATTCGGGTTCATACTCCACACAGAGTCCTTTATCTCATCCATAGAAGGAAGCTTCGTCAGGTCCATGTTCTGCTCCTCTAAGACAATCGTGGGAATGACATGCAAAAGGGACTCATCCATACTATGATCCTTCGTTTGAAGAATGTACATGAAATAGTTAACTGCACCCTGCTTAAGGGCCTCCTGGTCTTCTGACCAAACCCCATCCACCTGTAAACGAGATATTAAATTATGCCTTCTTTTACCCTGAGCAACTGCATGATAAAAAGCCGTGTTCTTGTCCCCATTATCCAACCATTGCATGCGAGCTTTCTGAGCCCAGAAAATCTCCACACAGTTCATAGCCCTTCTCAGATTAGCATTGGCAGCTCCCATCGCTACACATATGCACATGATGTAATTAACACATCTAATAAAAATGAAATCAGTTTAGTAGCATCCATATTGATACCAATTTAGCACCACCAAGTAAAAATATATCGCATATCAGCATTGAACAGCAAAAAGATTAAAAAGCAATTCATTGTTGTGTGAAATAAGATATCAAGAACAAAGGTTTAAAAAAATGTTTTCTAAGTGAGAAAAAGTAGACAATGCAGCAATCATTACTCTTCTATGACACATCACCTACCCAAAGTTGAGCTACTATCTCAACCTTGCATGTGTGGCGAAGTCTTCAAAAACGTAAACTTCTGAAGAAGCAGAGAATACTTGTCCAAAGATAAACGATATACTAATATCTCATCCTTGCATGTATGGCAAATTATGGACCCAAGTGCACGGGCATTTGGAAAAGCCAAGAATATTAGTCCTAAGGTAAAGGGGAAGGTATTATCTCATCCTTGCATGTATGGCGAAGGCACAAACGGCACAAGTATTTGGAAAAGCAAAGGATATATGCTAGTCTAAATTAAGGTAAAGGAGGTGGTATTAACCCATCCTTGCATGTAGGGGAAAGGCTCTAAGAACACAAGGTTTTGGAGACGCCAAGAATATTCGTCCAAACGAGGAGGAGGAGCTATTATCCCATTCTTACATGTATGGAAAAGGCTCGAAGAACCCAAGGCTTTGAAAAAGCAAAGAATACTCCTCTGCAACGTCCACTTCAAAAAAGAATTTGTCAGTTGCTGAGGGAGACAACAGATGCATTAATTATATTAAATATAGTGTGGAGGCCAAGCTGGAGATCAAAATAAAGAGGGATTAAATATTTATATATATCATTGCGTGAATATATATATATATTTTAATCCCTCTTTATTTTGATCTCCAGCTTGGCATATATATAATAATAATATAATAATAATAATAATAATAATAATAATAATAATATAATAATAATAATAATAATAGCTGTCCAAATAGAGGTAGAACGAATGGATAATGTCATGTGTACATCATAAGAAAAAGTTAGAAATTGTAAGGTAATTACTCAATAGAAGGCAAGGCGTAGGGCTGTAAACGGATCGGATACGGAGCGGATATGAACTTTCCGTTTCCGATCCGATTAGTTAATCAGATTATCCGTATTCGGTTCGAATAAGAATCGGATACGAAGCGGATATTTTAATCGAATATTTTTCGGATCCAGAGCGGATTCGAATATTATCCGAATCGTTGGGAGGCTCCCCCTCCCACAGGCGAGGGAGAGAGAGAGAGTGAGAGCACACTGCACACAGAGATAGAGAGAGAAAGAGAGATTGAGAGAGAGAGCACAGAGGGTATTGGGGGACTGGGGAGGCCCCCCCTCCTTCATCGCCGCCACGGTCGATTCCCCTTCTACTTCTAAAACCCTAGTTTGCCTCGTCGCCGCCACGGTCACCGTCCTTTTGCAGCTCGCAAGGATGGATCGGCCGAAGGCCATGCCCCCACCGTCCCCTTCCACCTCGGGTCCGAATCAGAGACTTCTACCTCCTCCGACGAAGAGAAGCAGCAGAAGCAACAGCTGAAGGAGGCGGCGTGGGCGAAGGGCGAAGGCTAGGTGGGAGGGCGGGGCGGCGCCACTGGAGGGCGGGGCGGGGTGGGGCGACCTCCTCCGACAAAGAGGAGCAGCAGAAGCAGCCGCTGAAGGAGGCGGCGTGGGCGAAGGCGAGGCGAGAGGGGGGGTGACGCCGGTGGGAGGGCGGGGCGGGGGCGACGCCGGTGGGAGGGCGGGACGACCTCCTCCGACGAAGAGGAGCAGCAGAAGCAACAGTTGAAGGAGGTGGCGTGGGCGAAGGGTGAAGGCGAGGCGGGAGGGCGGGGCGGCGCTGGTGGCAGTGGGAGGCGGGGCGGGGGCGACGCCGGTGGGTAGGTGGCTGGGCGGGGTCCGAGGAGGCCTGCTATGGCGACCGGCGAGGCGCAGGCGAGGGGACGAGCCGCCGAGGGTTTTGGATTTGGCGAAAGGAAGGTAGGGTTTTTAGTTTAAAATTATTTTTATATATTACATATAAATCATTAGATGTAAGATCCAATGGTGAGAATTAATCTAATTTCGGATCGGATCTTAAACGGAGCGGATCTCCTATTTCCGCGTCCGCTCCGTTTATTATTCGGATAATATCCGAATTCGAATCCGCTTCGTCGGATATCTTTTAAACGGATACGGATATACTTAATCGAATACGAATCCGAATCGGATCCGGATATTATCCGGATCCGTTTACAGCCCTAGCAAGGCGGTAGAGAAGTGATCAAGATGAATCAAATTGACCACTGGTACTGCTCTCAGCTCTGGCCTAACGGACATTACATGATCTTGATAAAATATTTCAATTAACATAACCTTCAGTGTCTTATAAGATTGGACATGACAAGTGTCTGATCAACTGTGCGCTGCTTGCTATAGCTGTATATAAAGAGGAACTGCGCCATCTAATCAAGACACCTGGTTCACAGCTTCATATTGAGAGAGAGAGAGAGAGAAAGAGGGAGAGAGAGAGAAATCAAAGAGAGATGGCTTCCCTGTTGGCCACAACGGGGGCGCTGTCTGCACCACTTTTGTGACCACTGGGCCACAAATGGGCCAGTAGACCAGGAAGGCAAGAAGCATCGGCTGCAACACTAAATGGCATACCAGGTAATATATGAGAAAAGAAAGGCTGCTTTGAGGAGGGGAGGCTCTTCCAGAAGGGTCTTTTCCCTGCTGCCGAGAAAAAGAAAAGGGGTGGGCGGTCTTCTCCTCCGGAGAATTTTGGAGAGGCTAAAGGATCAGAAGCAAGAGAGAAGAAGGGGCCATCGCATTGGGAAGCAGCAAAAAAGCCAGGAGAAGAGGGAGGCGCCTGGAGAGAGCTTTCTTGCGTGGGAAGGCAGCAATAGAAGAAAGAATAGGTGGGGAACGTTGCTTCCTCTGTCTTGGGGCTTGTGAAGGGAGTGAGGAAGAGAGAAGGGTATGTACGTGGGTTCTGAGGGAGGGAAGGAGACGCCATTCTTCAGATTTTCTTATGCTTTCTCCCTGTACTCTCTCTTTGAATGAATCAATAGGATATTGCCCCTGTATGAGATGTGGAACAGTGTATTCGTTTCTTTCTTTTTACTGTGCGTTTGTGAAGGGGCATCTGAGAGGTGTCAAGGAAAGGCATGTGGCATCCTATTTCGTGGATTGTCGTATGAACTTTCTGTCCCATTTCAGTTTTGTTTCATCTTCCCCATCCATTTCGTTTACGGCTTGAATGGTGAATCCGCTTTGCACGGGTCGAGTTGGGCTCGTCTATGCCCTTAGCTCGGTCTGCAAAAGGGGAATTATACAATATTATGCGCACTTGAACTCCTTTTATTTCTAGAATTGATCCGAACATTTCACATTGGGCATTCTTTTCTGCATGTATTTAATCTTTCATATACTGTGTATGCATAAGTGTCCCGTATAGTAGCCTACCAAATCATGTTTATGAGTTCCATCTCCGGTCCCTTTACTTCTTCCCATGAAAGGGTCGCCGGCCATCTGATATATAGACAGAGGTATACTTATTTTACTCTAGTTAAAGTCAAAATAATGGTGGTTCTTAGCCCCAAAAGTATTTCATAGAGCATCGGTTTTGCGCAGAAGAAATTCCAGTGAATCTTTAAATTTACGTTTCTCTTTACTGGATGTTGAAGGCCGTGAACGGCAGCCCTGCACAAGCAGCCGTTTAGCCTCCTTCTCCACTATTGATTTACCCATTGCTGAACCGTCTGCTTCATGTGTCTTGAGGGCTGCCGTTCAGAATATTCCATGTTTTGGAGGGCTGCCGTTCAGGATATCATGTGTTTTGGGGGCTGCCGTTCAGAAGGTTCCATGTTTTGGAGGGCTGCCGTTCAGAATATCATGTGTCTTGAGGGCTGCCGTTCAGAATATTCCATGTTTTGGAGGGCTGCCGTTCAGGATATCATGCGTTTTGGGGGCTGCCGTTCAGAAGGTTCCATGTTCTTGAGGGCTGCCGTTCTGAATATTCCATGTTTTGGAGGGCTGCCGTTCAGGATATCATGCGTTTTGGGGGCTGCCGTTCAGAAGGTTCCATGTTTTAGAGGGCTGCCGTTCTGAATATTATGTGCTTCGGGGTACTCACCTCTTCCTCTTCCGTGGCTTTTTGGTTTCGTGGATGTTGAGGGTTTTAAACGGTAGCCCTGCGCAGTGCTTACGCAGTGCTGCCGTTCAACCTCTCTTCTCCATTAAAAATCCAGTACCCCTCTATTTGAAGTGGGTCAATGACGTATGCTTTGAGAGCCGTTGTTCAGGTTATTTCCCGGCCTCGGCATATATCGGTTCTTTTGAGGACGCCTCGGGAACCGATGTCGTGTGCTATGATGTTGTTGCCTCGGCATCAATATCTTGTTGGCATCGTCTCCATTGCGGTGGATAGATGTCATGAACCCCCCCCCCCCCCAAGCGTTCAAGCTAAGGGGAGGTGCTGCCGGATTTTTGTCTCGAATATGACATTCTTTTTTTTTTAACGATTATGTTATACATTTGTGCCGACGTGGTCACTGGATAACTCGTGTTATAATCCGGTACCATTGGCAAACAGCGTATTGCCTTTATATGGCGAACATTGTTTTGTGTGCACCATCTCGAGTTCATGAGTGAGCGCACCCGAGTAACGCCCCGACATATGGTGGGCAGGGGCAATTACTATTAAATCGGATTATACCACATGATCGGTTTTCCGTCAATTTAAACATCATTTCTCCGGCCATGATTTTACCAATTTGTGTGACATTTATGTGTGTATGAACGAGGCAAATAAATATTGGTGTGACGTACATCACCCGATCGACATGTCACGCACGAGAACAAATAAATGAGATAAACAAAAGAAATAATAATAACAATAATGAGTGAAAATAGTAATAATAATTGAATAGAAATCACAAACAATAAAAAAAATAGATAACAACAAATGAAAAAATCAATAGAAATTAAATGACCAAAAGATAATAAACAAAGAAAAGATAGCAAATGAATGAGGAAATTAATTAATAATAAAAGAAATGATAAAAATAGATAAAATACCGAAGAGAAATAAATAAATGTCAATAAAACAAACAGACCTGCCATTCAGTAGCCATACCCCTGTCGTTCAGCCCTCCGCACCTGAAAGGCTGCCGTTCAACTTTCTATACACAAACCCTGCCGTTCAGCCTTATCGGCAGGCACCACCCCCCATGCCGTTCAGCAACAATACCCTCTGTCAGCACATTTCGTGCTCAAGCGCCTGCACACACACATCCATTTACAAAAAATATATATATTTAAAACCCCCCTGCCGTTCAGGACTCTGCCGCTCAACACCCAGGCTGCCGTTCAGCCTTCTGCGCGCCTCCCCGGGAAGCTGCAGTTCAGCATCTCCTGTATGCACATACTCACTGCCGTTCAGCTCCCATGGTTGTTGTTCCAAGTCACATGCGCCTGCATATATAGATCCCATTTCAAAACCCATATAAACCCACATGCATCGCCTCCCTTCCATTTAACCAACCAGGAGCAATTAAATAAAGGGAAAACGGTAACAAGACTCATGAGGTAAATAATTAATGGGCATTTAAGAGAAAAGAATAAAAAGGGCAGGTAATCACGTATAATTCATAAAAAAAAGGGGTGCTAATTAAATGATCAAAAGACCCAAATAAATATGATCATTTTGAACAAAGGGAATAAATTTTAGATCAAATAACTAAAAGACATGGAGAATTCCAGATTAGCTCTAACATCATAAGATAAATGTAAAAAAAAAAATGTTGATGACTTCACAAATCTAAAGTTAAAATTAAATAAAAATAATAATCTCAAATAGAAGAAGCCAAATCAAATGATCTCAGGCCAAACACTTCAATCTGGAATAAAAAAATTTCAAATAAAGTTGCAAACTCAAACAGATCAAGAGAAATAAATTCAAATAAAGAGAAATATGAAATCAAATAAAGTCCCACAACAGATCAAATAATTAAGGGTTGAATTAAATTGATGGATCAATAAATAAGAATATAACCCTAACAAAAGACCAAACACAACTGAAAATCCAAAAGAAAATAAATCAAATCAAATAATGTTGGAACTAGTTCAACCCTCTTTTAATAAATCCAAAATAGCAGTAAAAATGCATCGAGTGTTATATTCTAGTCGTCTCGCGTTAGACGCAACTAGATTTGCATTTCCACGCATATCTTTTATCGGATGTTTCCGTTTAAGGCCATGAGACTCTGTATTCTGGCGATTAATCAAGGGTTTTCTCTTTTTAAAGAGATGTAATTAACGTCGTTGCGCTTAGGCAACGGCGGGATCTTGGTCCCGACCCGATCTTCACTTTCGTTTGACGAAGTCAGACGGCGCACGAATAGACTCAAAGTCCTTCGACTCTCGGAGGCAGAACTTGTTGTCGCTTCAGCGACTGGCACGCATGCGCTCCGCAATTACGGATTCATCTTTCGTTATAGTGACTTGCTTAGCGCTAAACCGGACTTGAATTCGTAATACGCGGGAACACACTTGAGAACATGATAAAATAATATTTAATTTTAAAATAATTTTTGATGGATTAAAAATCCATTTCCATAGGCGCTTCTGCTCGTTGCTCCCATCCAGCGGCTGATTGAGATGGCATCCGATGCTACCATCGGTGCCTTCTGGGAAGAGATCAAGCTGATCAGGGGCGTCACGCAAGAGAAGGAGCGGCTGGTGTCGATGTTGCAAAGGATCGGCATGGTGCTCGCAGAGAAGAATCATCCAAAGCATGCGCTGGTGCAAAGTTGGCATGATCAGCTGTCTGAGTGGGTATATGATGCTGAGGATGTGCTAGATGAGTTTGTTACTGAGGTGGAGCTTCTGACCAGGAGGAAGAAATGTTATCTCCGTAAACTGGTACGCAAACTCCGCTCTAAGCATGACCTCGCACGTCAATTGAAGTCCATATGGAATAAATTAGATGATATTACCAAAGCTAACAAAGAATTGGGTATTCAGATGATAATTAACATTGGAGAGCCTAGAGTACACCCTCCACAGGATGGCAATAATATTCATGTCTACCAACCACGGCACATCACCAGTGGATATACTCCATTCAAGGAAAAACTAGTCCCCCGGACAGAGCAGAAAAAGAGAATAATGAGTTGGCTGTCTGACACAGTAGTAGAGGATCTAGGTGGGATTGAGGTTAAAAATGGTGCTGATATGAATGTTTCTTTCTTCTCAGTCACTGGTATGGGAGGGATAGGGAAAACCACACTTGCACAGTCTCTGTACTGCGACAGTAGAGTAGAGAAGTCATTCCATGTCAAGATGTGGGTTTGTGTGTCCAATGATTTTAACATAACTAGGATTACCAAGGATATGATGGCTTCCCTCGACCGCAGTGGATATCATAATGTTGAGAACTTAGATGCGCTTCAACGGGAACTTGAGGCTAAGCTAGAAGGGAAGAGGACTTTGTTGGTGTTGGATGATGTCTGGGATTTGATTCCTGACTGGAAAATCATATTAAATCCATTAAGGGGGGTAAAGAAAGGAAGTAAAGTGTTGGTGACAACCCGTGATAAGAACATTGCTGCAAAGATGACAGAAAGTGAGAAGAATATACTCCATTTAAAGGATTTATCGAAGGAGGATGTTATCTCTATACTTAAAAATAAGGCGTTTGCGAAAAAAACGTGGACGGTGGCATGGAGCGCCTGTGTGAGGAGATAAGTAGAAAATTGGGAGGTTCACCTTTGGCCGCAAAAATAGTGGGATGCCTTCTAAATGTTAACTTTGATCGGGAATATTGGAAATCTGTCGCCACAAGTGACGAGATTGGGAGATTACAAGAGAAAGATGAACATGGCATCGTGTCCATTCTGGGACTAAGCTATGCGCGATTGCCCCCACATCTGAAGGAGTGCTTTGCATATTGCTCTGTGTTTACCAAAGATTACAGATTCAAGAGGCAAGAACTGATATTATCCTGGATGGCCCAGGGTCTTGTGAAGCCGGGTGATCCTCAGATGCAGAGCCTTGAGTGGTGGGGGAACAAACACTTCGATGATTTGCTGTCTCTGTCCCTCTTTGAGCATTACGACAATTCTGTTTGGGGGGATAAGGACGCTTATGTAATGCACGACTTAATCCATGACCTAGCTGTATCTGTCTCCCAGGATCACTGTGTTGTTGTAAAGGGTTCCAAGGAAGGATTTCCGAAAAGATTCGCCATCTTTCGTGGTTTGTGGACAGCCCCGGTGATTTATCTGTCCATATGTTAAACAAGTGTGAGAAGCTGCGGACGCTCCGTTTGGAGTACGTCTCCCAGCACTCGCCCATTTCCGACCTGGATAGTTTCCTTGACAAGGTTGTGTGCAAGAAGTTGAGACGCCTCCGATCTCTGCGGTTGATGACGATGTTTCGTGCAATGACATTGCCAACAACAATTAATAATCTGAAGCATCTGCGATCTCTGTACCTTCATTGTTCTGATGTACAGGAGTTGCCTGGAACCCTGGGTGACCTCTGCAATCTACAAACTCTCAGCATAACATATAATCGCACGTTGGAGAGATTGCCAGAGCAGGTGGGGAGTTTAACCAACCTTAGGCATCTAACCATCAGGAAGGCGGAGAACCTCAGAGAGCTGCCAGGATCTGTGTGTAAGTTAACAAACTTGAGACATCTAGATGTTTCCGGCACAGAAATTATGGAGTACTTGCCCGAAGATGTGAGTAAATTATGCAATCTAGAAGCCTTCATCTTACATGGGTGCCATGGCCTGAAGAAACTACCAGACAGAATCGGTTGCTTAACAAACCTGAAGATTCTAGATGTCGGGGAATGCCGTAATCTCAAGGAGTTGCCTGAATCTCTAGGTGATGCCCACAGCCTGCAGCAGCTCAAGCTTGAATCATCAGGGTTAAGAAAATTACCGGGCAGCATCAATCAACTGGCCAACCTAAGTCATATTCACATACATGATGTTGATCTAATGTTGCACGGTATAGCACATCCAGGGGGGATGACTGCGCTCCAACAACTTTGCACCGGCGCCCATCCGAGAGAGCTCAAGGACATGAATAAGCTTCGGAGATTGAGACTTGGTTCTCTTCACCTTGTCACAAGCAGAGAAGAGGCCAGCGAAGCACAGCTCCACCGCAAGACTCATCTCACGTCATTGGAGTTGTGCTTTGATCACATTTATTACCCTCATTTGTGCTTTGATCACATTTATTACCCTTCTCGTGCTACTCCGGAGGACGCTGATCATGCGGCAGCTGATCGTGACGAGGGCGTGCTGGAGGGCCTCCAACCTGACCTTGCTGGCATTCAAAAGTTGACCATTAGGCACTACCAGGGTGTAAGGTGGCCATCATTCACCAATCAGGGGTCCCTTCGTTGGAGGAGCTTCTAATCACCGAATGTCCGATGCTGGAAGGACTGACACCTCTCCCTCCCACTCTGCGGACATTGGATATAAGTAATTGTCCGATGCTTAAAGGACTGCCTCCTCTCCCTCCCACTCTGCGGACATTGGATATAAGGAATTGCCCGATGCTGGAAAGACTGCCACCTCTCCCTCCCACTCTACAGAGATGGTTTATGTTGAATTGTCCAAAGGCCGATTGTGTACCTCCTCCGGGGAGGGAAGCCGTTCAGGGGTCACCTTTTTTGATGTCCGCTTCACTGGTGACTCCGGGAGTGTTCTCTCACATCCCCAAAAGCGAATTCAGGTGAGCTCTTCCTCACTCTTCCTTGTTATTTGATCATCCACAAAACGTGACAAACACATGCATCCTCATTCGCGTTTCCTTGACTGCTTCTTACAGTTGAACTATCATCTTTAGAAGAAAGACTGAAGGCAAGTCGAGTACCCCTCGCATCCAAGTGCATGGCTGGATCAGAGAGTTTGTTCTGTATGTATATTAAAGCTCTACCGTGTACACACTTGCTCACAAACGTCACAAGCAGAGTGCCCTGTTCCCGCTTGTTCTGTTAATTTGATATTCTTTGTGTTCTTTCATTTTTTATATTGTAATTATTTGTATAGCCTTTCAAACGGCAAGATTGCTCAAGACATTAAACGAGCAAGCACATTGTATATACCGAGGAGCTGGCACCACAATCTTTTGATGTGCTTTTGCTAGCACTAGTTATTCTAGTGAAAGAAAGAAAACAAAAAAAACAAAAAATCCAGAGGAGGCCTTCCTGGGGAGTGGACTAAGGCAGAAAGAATTTTTAGCCTCTCCCTTCCTTTTCTATCTTGTCTTCTTGATTTGATTCTGCCAAATTTTACAAGAGATCTTTGCTCATTCTATTCGAACCTTCAAAAACTCAATCATAGCATTAGGCCCAACAATGTCAAGTGTGTATAAACACCGTATATATGTCAAGATTTCACTATATTTCTTTACGATGAGAAATAACTTTCTTTCTAATCATGTCTTTTAAGACAATAGAACTCTTTTTGCTCACATGCACAGAACTTAAGTCATTTTGCCACTTGAGATTATATCAACTATTCTATATAATAATTAGATATATTAAGACCTCATAACTGGCATACTAACACTAATATATGCCTGTAATAGTGCATTTCTTCATAAAATGGCATAATTGATTGATCTCTTAAATTTGAAATTCAAATTTTTTTATCAAATGATATATAGAGAATCAGAAAGTTTTTCATTTGTTATAGTCGAAATATTTTCTTCTCCTATATTAATTGTATATGGACTTCCGTAAACTTAACTAAGACAAATAATGTTGGTTGCACGTGAATCAATACTATCTCATGGACAAACAATCATCTAGAAAATGTCATGTTACACAAGGAGATAGGTATTTATCTTCTCTCCCGCCTTCTCTGCTTGATGCATTATCTACAAACTTTTTGTTGGTTTTCTTGTTAGAAATCAAACATTTTCTTCGGTCCTAGTTGAAGGTGTGTTAGGTTTTGTCTCACATTGGATATCTAAAAAATGTTGGGAGGCTCTAAATATAAGGTCTTTTCTTCTTCCTTGCATGAGTTATTGTTGGCCAATTGACCGTTGGCAGCAAGACTAATCTAGAGGGGGTGAATAATAAATATAAAAATTGAAACAAAAATCATCACTTGAAATTGTTTGATTAGTATAAATAAACGTGTGCAATGAAAGTTAAGAGCGCAAAAGCAAGCACACAACGGACACATAGATTTAACCTAGTTCGGTCATTCCAAATGAAAGTTCTACGTTCAGTCTCCAAGCAAACTCTTGGGATTACACTAACCATTAAGTAACTTTGGTCTTCCCTTAAACAATGGGCATACAACACTCAACACCTCATCTAGTCTTCTTCTCTTTCCGGATAAGAAGACAATCCACTGTTTCACCTCAGCCAAATATTTCTTTTACGAGCTCAAAAGTAATTCACTAGTACTCACCCCAGCAGGTCTCCCTTCGAACAAGGGGAACACTGATATAGACCCCAGATGGTCACCACCATGCGCAAGCTAGTCTTCCCTTCTAATCAAGGGGAACGCTTGTACAGTAAGTCTTCTCTTCTAACCAAAAAGAAACACTTCTGAACACAAAAGCTAGGACCTGAAGCCTCTAGATCAAGCTCAAGATAAACAATGAAATGCTTGATCTGAGATTGTGCCTAAGAAGGAAGGAGTTTACAAGACAAGACTCTCCGTAGTCTAAACCCCGAGCTCTCTCTCTCTCAATACACAAAGACACACAGAGAGAGAATGAGGAAGAATGAAGATGGCTTGAATGTTTTAGCTTAAATGGGCTCAAGCTCTCTTCTCTTTTTGCTTTTAATTCTCCCTTTCATGGACCAGCTTGAGCAGATCCGTTGATAGATGGCTGTTGGAGTTTCTTAGCTCTCTTATTCTTCTTCTCACCTGTCTTTGAGCATAACGGCTTCCTTCTTGTGCCTATTGGCTACTTGGAATGGAGGAAGATGTTCCAAGTGGTGCACACTTCCAAAGATGTCAGCAACAGGTCCGAGATGTTGACTATGAGTAGAAGTGAACTTGCAGACATTAAATACAATGCAGACATTTACTACCACTTTGGAAAAGGGTTAGGGTTAACCCAACTCAATCCCAGACACAATTTTACACTAGGTTAAAGTACAATTGATTTGGTAATGTAAACGTTGACCCTAGGTTAAAGTGGGTTAACCAAATTTGCATTTTTGTAGTTGGTAGGCTAAAGTGACTAACCCCTCTACGTTTGTATTGTCTTTTCTAAAATACCCTTATCCTCTACCCTGTATTACTTTTCTTTATTACTTGTTTATTGTACTATGTGCTACCATCTATGTTTTACTATGTAGATGCTACTATCATATTAATTTTATTATGAAATATAATGAGGTTATGTGTGGAAGTGGATTTTTTAAAACATCCAACAAAATCTAATTTAAAGAATTTTAATTGTCTCATTTATCATGTTTCTTATGGATGCACATTACTAATCCAAGTCTCGTCGGATGTTACTCGAGCGATGGCGACGTGAGATGAATCGGTAACCTGCATAGCGCGGGCGTGCCAGTCACCGAAGTGACAACCGGTTATTCTGCCTCCGAGAATCGAAGGACTTTAGGTCTATTATGCACGCCGTTTGACTTTGTCAAACGATTGTGAAGATCGGGTCCGGACCAAGATCCCGCCGTTGCCTAAACGCAATGACGTTAATTATATCTCTTTGAGAGAGAAAACCCTTAATTAATCGCCAGATTAGAAAGTCTCATGATCTTAAAACGAAAACATCCGATAAAAGTGCAAAGTGCGTAGAAATGCAAATCTAGTAGCGCCTAACGCGAAAGACGGGATCATAACACTCGACGCATTTTTTTGTTATTTCAGATATTATTAAGGGGGGGCAAGTCAAATTCAACATTGTTTAATCTGATTTTTTTTTTTTTTTGCTCTTTTGATCTCTTGCATTTTTTTTATTGTGATTGATCTTTTATTGGGGTTGTTTTTTGTTTATTGATCCACTGATTTAACTCAACTCTTGATTTTTGATTTGATGTGGGGTTTTTGTTTGATTTCATATTTCTCTTCGTTCAAATTTGTTTTTTTTTAGTTCATTTGGGTTTGCGGTTCATTTGGACTGTTAAAATGTTTAGTCCCAAATTATTTGATTTGATTCCTTTGAATTAAGACTGTTTTATTTGATGTTTTTTTTTGGGGGGGGGGGTTATTTGGATTTACTTTGGAGTTTATATTTTTGTTGCATTTATTTGGGTGTCGTGGGATTTGATCCGAAACTATTCACACCTCTTCATTATTAGATAGATTTCCCGTGATTATTATCTCTTTAATATGAAGTTATCATGTCGTGTTTCTTTTGGCTTTGTTTGAAGTTGTAACAGTTAAGTTTGTTTTAAATGATTTGATTTGTTTATTTATTTTTTAAATTGTGTATTGTTCTGACAATTCATTAACTGTTATTCCGCCAATTTAATTTCCACTCTATGTCTGTTTGTGGAGGATCAAATGGAAGTGGGAGATGGTGCGTCGGCTGGGGAGAATTTAAATGGTTTTTTTTTTTTTTTTGAGAGGTGGGTCGGCTGGGAAGGTAGTGGATGGAGAGAGAAGGGGGGTTATTTAATGAAGAGAGAGGAGGTTGTAAAGCGTGTACGTGGAGATGGGTAGTGACTTGGTGGGAGGGTTGAGTTGGTGGCCACCATGGGTTGGCAATGGGGTGAGTTGGTGGCCCTCATGAGTCGGCAAGGTTTTTTTTGTTTTTTGAAATGAATTTAACAGCCACCGAATCAGGAAAGGTAGTGGGTACATGAGTTTGGAAACTGGGGGTATTGTGGAGGACATGTGATTCAGTGGAGGATGGACACTGTGCATGGAATCTTTTGGTATTTATTTACTATTATTATTATGTGTTTTTATTATTATTATTTATAGACTTATTTCTGTTATTATTATTCTCCTTTATTTCTGTCTTATTATTTCTGTTAACAGTACTGCCCCATGAATTTGCTGCAGCCTGAGTCGACCAGTTTGATGTAGAGTGCTGCCGAATCACCTAGTCAGAGCGATTTCTGAAGTCTTTTAATATTATAAGGATGCACAAAAATTCAACATAACCAAGACTGAGATCGAAACGAGCATTCACATAAATCAAGACTTGCCGACTTATCAGACATGAGGCTTGCCGACTCACTGGTTCAAATCTCTTCACAGAGTGAGTCGGGTGCCTGCTATGCCAGAAACACATAAGTACATAACGTTATGAAACTCACGGAGAAAATTCGGCAGCACCTCCCCCGGACTCATGAGATGCGGAGGAGGTCGCGGTATCCATCCATCAAAAATGGAGATGGTACCAAAACGGGGTATTGGCCGTGTACGGCGCTACCCAAATAGCACACGGTACCGGTCCTCGAGGCATGGCCATGGAGGAACCGATGAGTACCGAGACCGAAAATAGTCCGATAGACAACCCGATAATGTACGAGTCTAGGAACTCGGGCATAGATATTATATTATCTAACCCGAGGCCTCATAGAGCCTCATTTTTTATGTGAGGGGCAGCCCCCATTTGCGATAGAATGACATTCAAATCACGGTGGAACGGCGTGAAACTTTTATGGGATGGGCTAAGGCGTGTCTCGGTCAATTCCAAACTCTTACGCGGGCGAAATCTCATGCCGATCGGCCTCAAATCGTGGAAAACGCGGGTGCTGCCCGGGTGAGTTGGCAGCCAGCCAGGTGAGTTGGGAGCCAAGTGAGTTGGGAGCCAGCCAGTGAGTCGGCAGCCCTCAGGTGAGTCGGCAGCCAAATGGAATTGGCCATTTTTGATAAAATCACCACCCAAATGACATCAGAATGACACAAAATTTTATGGGAGGGGGCTGATATATATACTGGTCAGTTTCAATCAATTAAATGAGCGAAAAGTCGTGTCAACCACCCTTAAAATATGGAAAACATGCCCTCAGCCCCAGTGAGTTGGCAGTCGACTCAGGTGGGTCGGCCTGGGCCTGGGCTGTCTATTCTCCATGAAATCACGTCCAAATCACATCGTAATGGCATGAAATTTTATGGGAGTGAACTGACCGAAACGTTGAGCAAGCCAGTCCCTTTAGGCAGCGAAATGCCATGCCGATGGACCTTAAAACACAGGAGACCCACTACTAGGTGAGTCGGCCATGCTCCGGGGCTTCAGTTCTCAAAAATTGGGAAGAAACCTGAGCATCCGGTCGAGAAAGCATACCTTTAAGCATGCTGTGAATCCATTTGTAGGCTCGAACGGGGCATAGGTATCATCTACCTAACCCTTTGTGTTCAGAGCCGAGAGGGGTGGTGATTCGGCTGCAAACATTCATACCACAGAAAATAGGGGGATTCCTACTGTACAAGGGGGTTTGCAGCACCCCCATGAAGGAGGAGGGCCGGCGATTCCCACCTTGGGTCTGAGCAAGACACAGGCACAAGAAACATCATTTAGCATAGAAATGGACAACGTACTCACTGGGAGGCGTTTGATAATATCCTTTTGAATAACACAGGGTATGAAAAATTCATGTCACTGTTTCCTTAAAATGAATCCATCGTTTGATCTATGATACACAATAGAGATAGACCCATGATGACCCAGGTATGAAGGAAAACAAGGAAAAGAGACATAAATGGCATGTATACACATAACTACATAGACATAGCAATGGTTTCGCATGAGTACACAGCCGTGGTGATCCCCCATTTGTTTTAACAATAAACTCATCATGAGCAGAAACACCCAGGAACCGGATGATAGCTGGGCTATATTTGGTCTCAAAACATGAGGTATGGATATTATGTTATCCAACCTGTGAATGCCTGAGGCCTCGATTGTAATGAATGAGCAAAAGAGAAATACGCTTAATGACGGAAGGAGGTGTCTATTTGAAGAGGTAAAAGGGAAGACATTCACTGTAGAAGGTTAGCGAGTATATATTCTGGAGTACCAGCTCTTCATAAAAAAAAAGGAAAGATGCATGCTAAACAAAAATGGAAGATTGATCCTGAGAAGGGAGAAAGCAGAAATCAAATTACATGGCATACTACATCGGTTTCTGCCCTCACCTCTCCCCACACTCTTAAACACTACACACAACTCAAAGACAGGATAAAGCTGGACCCTCCTTTCCCCCTCTTCCTGTCGCAGGCCCTCTCTGGAAGAAAAAGAGATCCCCCAGAAAGAAGGCTTGCTTCTCTCTTCCTCCCTTCAGCCGCAAGCGAGACCACCCGGCCAGAAGAAGCCCTCCTCTCCCTTTTTTGATGTTGCTGGCTTCTCTCTTTGCTGCTGGGAACCAGGAACCAGTAGAAGAACCACCCCACCGAGCTCTCCCTTTTCCCTCCGCTTCCATGCCTTCACGCAGCCAGCCCCCTCCCCCTTCCAGAAACGGATGCAACAACCTCTCTGCCAGTTACTTTTTTGCATCAGCTTTTGTAGTGGGCGTGTGAGGGTTTGCTTAAAGTGACCCCTTGCATGGGGGTACTTGGGCCATCAGGCAATGGGCCAATAGATGGGCCTATTCATTTCATGCCATTGGGCCTAGATTTTACTTTGTTGTATTTTTGATGTCCACATTATGAAATATAATATTCATCATTAATTTTTTTTAATTTATGATATCATCATATTTATTTTATTATACTTTATGCTATCTTATATTTGTTATAACTTGTGCTACCATATTTTTGTTATAAATTATAATATATATCTATGTTTTGCTATGTAGATGCACATGAAGAATAAATAAATGATATTATGAGTACACTATATCCTACCATCATATTAATTTTATTTTGAAATATAATGAGGTTATGAATTATAATATTCATCATTAAATTTTTTAATACTATATGCAAGCATCATGTTTATGTTATATATTATCATATACATAATTCATTATTATTTTCCTATTAGATAAATATTTTTTTAATAACCTAAATTTTACATGTTTAAATAATGGGTCCATCCCGATTTGCACAATCACCCATCACTTAATTATAAACTATCATATACAACTTTTTAAAATTGAACGATCTACTATTACAAATTCAAAAAATGTCAACTTACATTATATAATTTCACATCACGTGATGACGCACATAATTTGAAAAAAAAATGTCAACCATATGTTCTTTTTTTTTAAGACTAACTTTGCAAGTTTAAAATTAATTAAAAAATTCATATTTTATGGAAACAAACGGACAATATTTTCTCTGTTTTACGTCAGTTAAGTCCTGTAAATTTAACACATCTGTAAGAATATAAAAGCTAAAAATGATTTTATATCTTTCAAACATTCATTTCATAAAATTACCACACATAACTTAATTTACATAAATTTCACATCATCATACATGACAGAAGTATTTTATTTACAACAATTTCACATAATCCTCCTACATATAATGAGTCTGAACATACAACAAGAGAATATGATATCTCTTATAAGCCTTCCATTTAATTCTTGTCTCTCGATTGAACAACAATGCATCCATGCAATTGTAAAAAAAACCCATCAATACATGTAACGAACAAGGAATAAAATCAAAATTGATGTACGATAACATTAATTAATTACCTGTGTTAACGATTCTTCCTTTAACATAACCATAGACTATGTGAGTTTCTGTACAAAAAATAATGAAAGTAATAGTTTAAGTTTGTATTTTTTAGGCTCAGAATTTCAAATCTGTATTTTCAATAGAGTTGCCTATTTGACCATCCAACTGTTGAATTAGAATTGGATAAAACAATTCACTCATCATTGCCCAGTGCCCACACGTTGTGACAAATGCAGTCACCTATTACACTACTATGATACATTTGTAAATGCATGCACATATATGGAGTTGCGTTATTCATGCCATCCTACCAAATATAATGCAGGTATTGACAAAAGATATTATAGTACGAGGATAGCTTGTCATTTGTGAAATATGTGGGTTGGAATCGGAACACCTGCATACAATCAACATTTGTATGACATAAGAAAATTAGTTAAGTATCAAAATAACTAAGTAGACAAATACTTCAATGCACTATTACATGGGATTAAGGATGTGAAAAACAACACTAATATGATAGCATAAAAGCAAAATAATAAAACACTTGAAAGGTAACTTAACATGGATCCAACCACATCATATGCTAATCATACAAGTAATATGGTTACATTGCTAGCCATTCTCTAAACAAATATATGAGATCAGTACGAATGGTGAGTGTACGACCTTTGAACCATACAGCCAGAGGGTTTAACTGTAACACAATTATGTGGTTAGAAATATACAAGGAACATCATTAACTAACCAAGTTAAGATAGAGGTTGAAGCTTGCAACATCAAAATATTGTTGCCAAACTATCTCAGATGCAATTATTTGCGTAGTATTCTCATCCCATTGGAATCCGGCAACATTAATTAGGTTCTCAGTAATGAGATAGTAAGTTTTGTAGAAAGTAAAACGATAATAGAAGTAATATAGTAGCCAATTCAACCCAAATTCTTCTTTGAAAAAGTACTGAGTAATTTCCCATCCATCACTGTTGAGAGTTCCCCCCACTACTTTCTGTAGGTTATATTCTTCTCCAATAAGGTATATTAGGAGAAAATCTTTCTCGTCATCTCATATAACACACCAATGCGGAATATCAGAGTGAAATTATAGTTAACTAAATAGTACAGAGTGAGAAATAGATAGTGATACAGGGTGACCCTCGAGGCCTCGTGCTCGGCTATAAGACCAGTGATACATGGTGATCCCCGAGCTCCAGCACTCGGCCCCGAGTCCCCCCTTCAATCCGAAGGAGAATCTGAAGGAACTCAATTCCTTCTCAGGGCAGTTCTGTGCCGTAAGCTCACTCGAATATTCAAGTACTTGGTCCCGAGTCTGATGAGCGAACACATTGCGACGGCTGCCTCCTGTCAATTCGGAGGGCTTTGTGGGGAAGTTCAGATCATTAGAATATCTCATGAATCGTGAAGTGTGAGCGTCAAGCAACTGCAAGTAACTAACCAAGGAAAGAGCCAGCCAAGGCCCCCTAAGAATCCGGCGTCGTGGAGAGAACGGAGCGAGGACCGAGATTCTCGGGTCCAAATCCGAATCCACGATAATCGTGGACCGATATCTAGGCGATGCGTGCAGATCATGTCCAGCCAAGTTGTCCTGGTAGGAACACTATATAAGAGGGGAGCCTCCACCGTGGAAAAGGTATGCGATCTTCTTCCATCCAAAACTTTCTTCCTAGTTCGGTCCCTCACTAACTTGATCGTCGGAGCGTTTTCCCACCGAGGCGACTCGGTGGTCTTGCAGGGAGGCATCGGCTTCGCGCGAGCAACAGTCTCATCCCAGGAGTCTCTCGGCTAAGGCCGATCCCGTTACTCCAGCAGTAACATTTTGGCGCCGTCTGTGGGAATCCTGTGACAAAAAAGCAAGCTCTAATGGCTCCTAAAGACAAGACAACAACTCGCGCGTCCGATGACGAAGTACCACTTGCCGTCATCGAGGAGGGAACCGCAGGAGGGGGATCCGGCACCGGAGAGCAAGGCTCAAACACATCCTCCCGACTCGACCGCGTCGAAAATCTCGTGGCTGGGCTCCATGAGATCCTGGCGCGCATGGAACAGAAGCAACAACTGATGACGGCCCAAGCAGAAGCCGCTAACCGGCCGACGATCCCCGCCCCAGATGGTCGTGGCGACAACGGCATCGTCGGAACACAGCCGGCTCCCCCGGCAGTTTCGGCAAGTCTGGCAGATGGCCGGGCTGCTCCCGCCCCTTCGGTTCAACTACCGCCACCCCCTCCGGTGGCGGCGCTAGGCGTTGCTGCCTCATCATTGGAGCAGGGGGCACCTCGGGCGACGGACGCAGATCACTACACTGCCGAGTCGACTCCAGTCCCCTTCGACTCCCCACTACCGGAGCCCCGGTGGAAGAGTGATCTCCAGGAAATGAACCGGAAGATCGAAGCTTTGCAGCGAGGAACTCGGGCGCCCTCCGTGGCGACCCTGCTAACCACATCGCCTTTCTCTGAAGAAATCACCTCGGCTCCGGTCCTCGTGAAGATGCAGCTCCCCAAGTTCAGGCGATATAACGGAACCACTAACCCCATTCATCACCTTGACAATTTTCAGGGGCAAACCGAGATGGTCAGCCTCACCGATGCCCTGCGGTGTCGGGCGTTCATGTCAACTCTGGATGACGCCGTGCTACAATGGTTCAAGGCTCTCCCGCCGAGGTCCGTTAGCTCCTTCCCCGAGTTCGCGCAGCGGTTCTTAGACCACTTCCATAGCACGGTTCAGCACTCCCTCTGCACGGATGATCTGTGGCTCGTGACACAGAAGGATGGCGAGCTCTTCCTGGATTACGCCAAGAAGTTCCAGCTCGAAGTCATGAAAGTCGTTGACCTCGACTTGCAGACGGCGGTCAACATCCTCACCCGAGTGTGCTCCAATGCTCCCTTCGTGGCATCCATTGCCAAAATGCCGCCTGTGAGTCTCTCCGACCTTCTATCTTGTATGCAGAAGTACATGAGGTTGGAGTCTACTCTCGGCGCCGCTGGCAAACTAAGCCGTCCTGCCGAGGTCGGGGAACCAAGCAAAGCACCAGAAAGCAAGAGGGCGAAGAAGGAAGACAGCTCAGCTCGTGGAGACCGGAGGTCGGACTCGAACCGTCGATCCAGTGACCGCCACTCAAACGAATACCGCCGATCGCGCGATTTGCCATGCTTCGGCCGACTTCCCTCCGAGATATTGCCTGTGATCAAGAAGCTACCCGAATTCCGATGGCCCGAGCCATTGGCTAAACCACCTTCGGGGCGCGGCGCCGACCTTTACTGCGAATACCACAAAGGCTTCGGCCATACTACCGACCAGTGCCGTAGTCTGAAGCTGGAAATCACCGAGATGTTGCGCCGAGGCCTCATCGGCAGGGACGTCGTGGATGGTCGCCGAAGAGAGCAAACACCAGAAAGGGAGCGTGGTCCCCGGGGAGAGAAAGGGGCGGTCCTCGTCCTCGCCAAGGCGCAGCGGGTGGAGGCGACAGCACAAGGAAGCGGAAGGCGTACGCCTCGGCCGCGGGGTCGACTTCAGGGAGCTCGGGCCCAAAGTCGAACCTGGTGATCATGTTCTCTGAGAACGACTCCCTCGGCCTCAGTTTCCCCTACGACGATGCACTCGTTGTCAGCGCCGACATCGACGGATACAACGTCCACCGAATTCTCGTGGATGGCAGAGCGGCCCCAGACGTCCTCTTCTACGACTGTTTTGTGAAGATGACAAATCTGAGCACCGAGCTGAATCCCGTGACGACCCCACTCTTCGGCTTCAGCGGATCCCCGATTAACGCTGAAGGCTCAATCAAGCTAAAAGTCACACTCGGGTCTAGTCCATGCTCTGTAACCGTTGAAGTCGACTTCCTGGTTGTCAAAGTGAAGTCGGCCTACAACGCCATCTTTGGCCTAGGGCTTTTAAGGAAGTTGGGAGGGGTCCCATCCACTTATCATCAAAAACTGAAGTTCCCAACACCATGTGGAATAGGGGAGGTCTCGGGGGACCAAACCGAAGCCCGCAGGTGCTATGTAAACTCCATTAAAGCAAAGGAACCATCTATTCCCGAGTACAGGCCTGAGTATGACATTGGTGGTGAGAGGCATGAGCCTGCCGAGCAGACGAAGCACACCGAAATAGCCAATGGGAGGTCCCTGGAAATCGGCACCGAACTCCATGAGCTGGAGGCGGAGCTGGTCCGTTATCTCACAGAGAGCGGCGACGTCTTTGCATGGGCCGAAAGTGATCTCCTAGGGATCGACCCCCAGGTGATTCAACATCACCTGAAGGTGGATCCCAGGGCTCGACCTGTGCGCCAGAAGAAGCATCCTCAACAAAGCCTGCCCGAAGGACAGCTTCCCTCTTCTTAGCATAGATCAACTCGTTGACTCAACGGCGGGGCATGAGCTTCTCAGTTTCCTCGACGCCTACTCGGGATATCACCAGATCAGGATGGCTCCCGAAGACGAGGAGAAGACTTCCTTCACCACCGAGAAAGGTTTGTATTGCTTCACCAGAATGCCCTTCGGGTTGAAGAATGCAGGCGCTACATAACAAAGGCTCGTCAACATGATGTTTGAAAAACAAATTGGGAGGACCATGGAGATCTACATCGACGACATGCTTGTGAAGAGCCGGAAGACCGAGGATCACGTTCGAGATTTGGCTGAGGCATTCAACATTCTCCGTCAATATGGGATGAAGCTCAACCCCGAAAAATGCGTCTTCGGCGTTCGTGCAGAGAAGTTCCTGGGCTACCTCGTCTCAAGCCGAGGCATCGACGTCAACCCCGACAAAGTGCAAGCCATCCTCGACATGACGGCCCCAAGGACCATCAAAGAGGTACAAAGGCTTAACGGCCGAATCACTGCCCTGAGCAGGTTCATGTCTAAGTCTGCCGAGAAGTGCCGACCATTCTTCAACGTGCTAAGGAAAGGTCGGTTTGAATGGAACAACGAGTGCCAGAGGGCCTTTGACGAGCTCAATGCACATTTAGCTAATGTCCCCACCTTGAGTAAGCCCCTTGCAGGAGAAGAGTTATTCCTCTACATTTCAGCCACTGACTACTCAATCAGCTCGGTGCTCGTGAGGGAAGACGACCGAAGTCACCTTCCAGTCTACTACACTAGCAAAGCCTTGGGGGGGCAGAACAACGCTACACCGACATCGAAAAGGCCGGATATGCACTGGTGATGGCGGCTCGGCGACTCCGACCATATTTCCAAGCACACAAGATCGTGGTCCTCACCGAGGCCCCTATCAAGCAAGTATTTAGCCGACCCGAGGCCTCGGGGAGGATGGCCAAGTGGGCCGTAGAACTCGGGGAGTTCGACGTGTCCTTCAGGCCCCGGGTCGCCATCAAAGCTCAGGCCCTGGGCGATTTTATTTCCGAGGGGACCGCGAGACCATCCGAGCTGGAAGAAACAGGGGAGCAGTGGATGGCATACGTAGACGGGGCGTCCGGGTCTCATGGAAGTGGAGCTGGCATCGTCCTGAACTCACCAGAAGGTCTTACTCTGAGGTACGCAATTCGATTCGGCTTCTCCGCTTCTAACAATGTGGCCGAGTACGAAGCTGTCATCTCATGGCTGAAGATGGTGAAGACGTTGGGGGCCATGAAGATTCGAGTTCACAGTGACTCGCAGCTTGTTGTCAGCCAGGTCTCAGGGGAGTTCGAGGCCAGAGAAGAGAAGCTCGCCCCCTACGTGGCCAAGGTTCGAGCACTCATGGCCGAGTTCGAGGTAGCCGAACTACTAAAGATCCCGCGAGCTGATAATTCCCAAGCAGACGCGTTATCTAAATATGCCGCCGCCTCAGAATATCTACAGCGGTCCTCGGTCCTCGTCGAAGAGCTCAGCGAGCCTTCCACAAGGACAGAAGAGGTCATGTGCCTAGACGTCGAGCCCACCTGGATGACCCCTCTCGTCCAGTACTTCAGGGACGGCCAACTCCCAGTTGACAGGGAAGAAGCGCTGAAGGTAAAAGGACGAGCCCCTCGATTCTTTTTGCTTAGTGACGACCTTTACAAAAAAGGGTTTAGCTTCCCCCACCTGCGCTGCGTGAGCCCGAGGCAAGCAGGATGCATCGTCGCCGAGGTACACGAGGGTGTGTGTGGAATCCACACGGGTCCTCGATCCCTAGTCAGAAGAATATCTCGACAAGGCTATTGGTGGCCCACCATGCTCGCCGACGCCGAAGATTATGTTCGAAAGTGTCAACAATGCCAGCTTTTCAGCAAGGTAGATCGGCAGCCTCCCTGCAACCTTACCCCACTCCAAGCACCTTGGCCCTTCGCACAGTGGGGTATGGACATCCTCGGTCCATTCCCGCCAGCGTTGGGGCAAAGGAAGTTCCTCATCGTCGGCGTCGATTACTTTACCAAATGGGTCGAGGCCGAGCCGCTCACGAAGATAACCGATGCCAACGCATGGGGGTTCGTATGGAAGAATATTATCTGCAGGTTCGGACAGCCCCGAGCAATCGTCACGGACAACGGCAAACAGTTTGACAACGCCCGGTTTCGCCGCCACTGTGAAGAGCTCGGAGTCAATCATCGATTCACCTCAGTGGCTCATCCTCAAACCAATGGGCAGGCCGAGGTCATCAATCGGACGTTGCTTGAAGGACTGAAGAGGCGCCTCACCAAACACAGAGGTCGGTGGGTAGACGAGCTACCCCACATACTGTGGGCATACCGAGCAACACCTCGAGAAGCCACTCAGGAGTCTCCTTTCGCCCTTGCCTTCGGCGTAGAGGCAGTCACCCCAGTCGTGCTGTTGGTGCCCTCAGAGAGAGTTCGAGGCTTCGATCAAGAAGCGAACAACCGATCGTTGCGTGCCGAATTGGACCTCGTCGAGGAGCGACGCGACAAAGCAGCGTCCAGGATTGAAGTTTATCAACGCCGAATGACCTGCACCTGTCAGCTACTGGTTGTGAATGCTCCCCTAATCGCTTTTCTTGTTTAAAACATGCAAACCTACTCTGCACATGTGAACCAGGGAAAAGATTTTTCCTTTTTCGGTATGGAACAGAAGAATTAGATATGCTTGTTGAAGCATTAGAAGGAAGTGCTACTGCAGTCCAAAAATGGATACTACTAGATCCTGGAATTTCACATTCAAATGCAATATCATTGGAAAAGTTGGAAGATTCTAAACCAGTATTTATTGAGAATTCCAAAGATTGTTTGGAGAAAGTTGCATGTGCTATGGAGAGTTCCCTGATTGACATTAATATGACTGACTCAAATGAAGATTATTCATGTCAAGTGCATGAAGTAGATGATACTAGATACTCTAAAAGATGCCTTGACTCCCAAGGGGAGATCCCTGATATTAATAAGCCATGCAAGTCTGAGCAGGAACTTGTGCTGGAAGTACATAAATCAGAATGCAAGCAAGAAAAATTCTGTGTACCTGATGTAAAATGTGAAGAGGTAGATGTTAAACCAGTCCGCACAAATCTATCTTGTACTAAACATTCAGGTGTGCCTTCTTGTTCCACAGATGTTAAGAGTTGTAGTAACATTTCAAATGAGCTAGTGTCTACTAAGCATCAACTTTGCCGATCAAAATCATCTTCAGCATCAGATAATTCAGATTCTTGAATGTGCAGGATCCAACTACAACTTGCAACTATATTTCCGAAGTCTTAGATGGTGGAGTCCTTGGGCCTTTATTTAGGGTGTGGATCCTTATCTTTCTTGGCTTCCATGCTCCTTTACTTTGACAATAATTTGTAGTAAGCTGGCAATTATATGCTGTTACTGTTTCATTCGATTCCATTATTTTTATCATGCCGATTCTACATTTATTTCTTCTAAACTTGTGTATTTTGATGAGGGAGCATATTCAACAGCAATGATATGACAAAATATGGACATTAACTTGTAATTAAGTTATTTTTACTTTTATTATACATTTTCGTCCTTTTCTGGGTCATGATTTTGAATTCAAGTTGGAACAAGATTGATCAGTCTCTTAGCAGTCCAATTGGGTCAAGGATTTCCTATTTTTTGTTTCCTATTTTTACAGTACTGAGAGAAGTTAGATTTCTATCTTTGTTTCAGGAGTCCAATTAGGTCCTGATACCTTATTTTAGGAGGCCAATTAGGAGTCATATTTTGAGTCAGAATTGGGTTTCCCAATTTATGGTATTTTTTGGGGTTATTTCTGCTGTGTTTTAGGAGAGTTTGAGTAACTGAGTTTGATAAGGATTCAAGAATAGCTGGTTGCTTATTTTTTTAGTTTGAGTAGTAGTAGGAATAGGATTGAATTTTGGAAAGTTTGAATCTATAACTGCCTGCTGTAATTCAGACTAATGAAGTTAATGAAATTTTCAGATATTTTACAGAAAATGAGTCCCCAAGAGGGAGTTCTTACTGTTCTTCTGGTACCCTAGATGGGGCAGGGCAAGAGGCCCCATACCATCGCTCCCTGCCCTGCTTCTTCTTTCTTCCCTCTTCTTCCAGTCCATTTCTCTTCCTCCATATACTAGCTATGCTCAAATTTCTGTTTTTTTTGTTATCCCTCACCATATTGCTGATAGAACTGAAATAGTCTTTCTACATAATAAGCTTTTACCAGAAAATACTTGTCAAAGTAACCTTTTTTATTTTAAATAGAAGATTGATCTTCTGATGTCTTGTAAATGTGTGAAGAAACATTGAACATAAATGGAAATCTTTCTCGCCATTGCTTATTTGGTTCCACTTTCTTCTGGTTTCATGCTGATTCTTGTGAGGGTAGCGCTATCGATCTCGGTAACGGCGTCTGCTACCGAATCGGCCGCCCGACGCACGCCAGAGGGAGGAGCTAAGGAGACCCTGGGCACATATTGCCCGGGAGTCACTGCTAAGACAAGGTCACCTGAAGTTGGGAGATCGCCTGATTGCCTGGAGGCCAGAGCGGGAGGATCCGAAGGAAGATGATGAGAGGGACTCCCTGAGGGAGAGTATCCCACTGAAGGGGTAGAAGAAGAAGAGGAATCCGCAGAGGATGAGCCCATGGCTTACCTCTACGAAGGCGATCGAAAAGACGGACGACTCGGAGCTCGGCTCAGACAACCCAACTCCCCCTCGCTTCCCGAAAGAACAAGCTTTGCGAAGAGACTATGTGCACGCGAAAGACCCCTCCGTCAAGCCTTCGGTGCTATTTATACTCTCCCAACGGCCGTCCTAATCCAACAGACGAGGGCCCTCGCCCGAAACAAAGCGCCAGCAAGATGCTGTGTATGCCATCTGATGCGGCGAGGGGCTTCAGGTGTAGATCGTGATCCAAGTAACGCCAGGCGGGGATCGAGGCGCCGTCATGAGTGCTTGTCTCTTCACCCGCCATCATTAAGGAGCAGGAAGTGAAGCGACGTGACGCTTCGGCGGCTGTCAGGGACGTGGGAGATCGCGCGTCCTGTGGCAGTTACGAAGCCCCTTCAGCTAGAGTAGCGGGCAGGAGACGCCCGCCGACCCGTGATGAGGTCTCGACAGGAAGATTAGCAATAACGCCTCCTACTCGGTGCGCTCGGGGCGCACCGAGCAGGAGGCAGGGGGCCAATGATACAGGGTGACCCTCGAGGCCTCATGCTCGGCTCTAAGACCAGTGATACATGGTGATCCCCGAGCTCTAGCACTCGGCCCCGAGTCCCCCCTTCAATCCGAAGGAGAATCTGAAGGAACTCAATTCCTTCTCAGGGCAGTTCTGTGCCGTAAGCTCACTCGAATATTCAAGTACTCGGTCCCGAGTCTGATGAGCGAACACATTGCGACAGCTGCCTCCTGTCAATTCGGAGGGCTTTGTGGGGAAGTTCGGATCATTAGAATATCTCATGAATCGCGAAGTGTGAGCGTCAAGCAACTGCAAGTAACTAACCAAGGAAAGAGCCAGTCAAGGCCCCCTAAGAATCCAGCATCGTGGAGAGAGCGGAGCGAGGACCGAGATTCTCGGGTCCAAATCCGAATCCACGATAATCGTGGACCAATATCTAGGCGATGCGTGCAGATCGTGTCCAGCCAAGTTGTCCTGGTAGGAACACTATATAAGAGGGGATCCTCCACCGTGGAAAAGGTATGCGATCTTCTTCCATTCAAAACTCTCTTCCTAGTTCGGTCCCTCACTAACTTGATCGTCGGAGCGTTTCCCCACCGAGGCGACTCAGTGGTCTTGCAGGGAGGCATCGGCTTTGCGCGAGCAGCAGTCTCGTCCCAGGAGTCTCTTGGCTAAGGCCGATCCCGTTACTTCAGCAGTAACAGATAGAAAACCATTACACAAATGGAATAATACCAAATAAACTCTAATTTCATTAATAATTCATCAACTAACTATTGCATCCACTAATCAGAGCCAAAACTAGGGCCCAGAGTACTTTATTCAAATCCAAACTAATACATATTGACTAACTCATAACTAAACTAACTAAATGCTAAGCACGAGTTGCCGATACGGGTCACTCTTGAACATCATCCCCAATCCCTTTCTCGTAAGTGTGGTAGTCTCCATCCGACTCACCTGAAACACATGAAATAATAACGCAGGATGAGCAAATAACGCTCAGTAGGACTTAATATCTCGTGTAAACAAGCATACTTTAATTGATTAATGTCTTAAAGGCATAGTAACTAGAGAGTATAGTCATGAGAGCAAATTAACGATGGCAAGAGATCGAATAATGGCATTTGTACATGGAAAATAGCACAACAAGTATGATAATGGAATGGCCATGTAACGATATAGCACGTAACATTGCACAACAGTGCACTAATAACGATAGCACTTGTAACGATAGCACTTGTATTTATTGTCATAGATTGAATCTTGATTGTATAATGGCACTGGATGTATGCCAACATCCTGATCATTTTAACTCCCATGGGTAAATAGCACTTTTTGGGTGCTCCTTCTAGGAGCAGATCGGGCCCTATTGCATTGGCATAAGCCATATTTCTTATCTTAGACAATTATATAGATGGCCAAATAGAGTACCAAGAATATATGAGAGTAGTAGACGAAATAGACGAGAGCGTAGAGAGAAAGTGAACAGATGAGAGTAACGAGATAGTAGATGAGAACAAGGATGTATTCATAAAACGATGATAAACAAACGATGGTAACAGTTTCACAGCACATGGTCATGTGCCGACAGTCTGGTAGAAGTCACAACCGCCCACTAGCCGTGCTATGAACACAGGCTAGATGGTTCGACGTGATCCCAAGTTAAGAAGGAAACTCACTAAGGCTGTTGGATCATACTGATCCCTAAAGATATAACGGGTTTTAAGGGTACAACAAGCTCGTCGACAATGGACGTGCGCCAAAGCCAAGAAGACTTACAGAGGCCTTGACAAGGAGTCCTTGGTCCGGTCATGAGTATTCCCAACGGAGAGGTGGTCCATGCCAAGAAAGGTGTGTAACGAATTGAAACGTTGTCCATCTTACCTCGAGTGCTCGAAGGCAAGGGACATGATAACGGTATACAAATCATGCGAATAAAATGAAGACAATTGTTATTAATTAAATGGGGAGATTAAGTGAATAATTATATTTAATTACCAGATATAATATTGAATAATTTAATAAGGTCTCATGGCAAATAATTAATGTTTAGCGTATGTGTACAAGTGTAAAGAAATCATGTGAGCATGAATAATCGTGCATGTGGCTTTTAAATTAATTGAATTTCATGTAATTAATACCAAATATTCATTAACAGATCATTACTGTTCATAACAGTGCATAATTAAGGTTAACTAGGGGTTAAATAGCATATATAATAGGGGCATGTGAGTAATTTAAAGTTCTGGCCAACAGGTTGAAATCGTGACGGGGGTGCCATCGTGTTTCATGTCGCGACAGGCGATCCGGTCCCGTCTGTTGAACCGGGCCAGTCGGGTGGGGAAATGTGACGGCTTGAGTCGTCACGTTCAAGACGCGGCAGTTCTATCGATCGAGACCCTCCTGAGATCGCAACGGGTCGGGCCATCACGATTTTAGGAGGCGCCCCAAGTCCTAAAAGGTAATTTGGCCACTTTTTAGGTTGGGTTTCTCCCACCATGGCAATGATACATGTCTCTTTAAAATCGATATCAAATCGAAGGAAGCTCCTAAAATCATAAAACCATTTTTAAATGAAAGTAGACATGTAGATCTATCATTAGGCATGAGTAATTAGAAAATAGACACGGATTGGGCATGCTTTAATCAGGTTACGTTTCGGTGACCTAGAACATGCATAGTCATGGTAATCGATTTAATTTACAATGAATGCATGATGAAAATTGGGGGAAACAAGATCATTAGAACCCTAACATCATGCAATAACTATGAAAAAAGTTTCATGGCATGATATCAAGTATATTCATGGATTGGAAGCAAACATGAAGGTTCGAGTAGATGGAGATGATAGGGATTAAAGCATTTAATACTCCCTCATAGAGCAACGAAAATTAGGGAAGTCATAGGGCTTTGATAGAGGGGATCAATATCTACCTAGGGTCGAGTTTAATTAGATTAAGCTTGAGAGATAGCCTACCTTTTCGTGCTGTAAAGAATACCTAGGGTTTAATGACGAAAATGAAGAAGAAATCCCTCCTTTCCAAGCTTCTCCTTCTTGCTCCTCACGTCCATAGCTCCTCTCCTCGTTCTTCAAGATTCCAGCAATGAGTTATGGCTTAGTAGGGACAAATTAGTGGTGTAAAGGGTTGCTTAAAGAGTCCTTACCTTCTAAAACTCATCCTTTCCACAAAACTCCGAATTTCTATATTTATCTCCCTAATTCTTGCCTTTATCTACCTAATAGGATTGGGAAGAGGGTAAATTTCGTAGGTAAGGAGTTTGGGTAAGTCTGGGGCTCTTTTTTAGGATAGCTATGGGTTAATTAACAATTATCTTAACAATTTACTAATTATTACTATTTTTATTGCGTGTTTCACTTAATTACCCCCCATCCCAAGATGGGCTCTTGGCTTTTTGGCCCATTAATTTATGTTTGGACCATTAGTATAACCCATTCCCCAATTTGGCTTAATGGGCTTTAATTTAATCCCCTTTATTTCAAATTTGAATCCATTTATCATATTTATTTAATTAAAATTTTTGTTTTATTTAAGATTTAAAAATCAGAGTTGCTACATCCCACAATGCACCTGATTAGTTGAATTATGCATAAGGATATCAGTTTTCAAAGTAGATAAGAAGTAAAGAAACATTACGAACGTGTCAAACAAAGCGTGTTGACAATAAGTAGATAGAATGAAAAACAAAGGATGCTAAGAACATAGTAACCTAGGCATTAGCTTGACATCTTGGTCGTGTAAGACCTAATTGTTCGCCCATATTTGTGTAGCAAATTGTGAGCATAGAATCTACCCAGCTTGTATGTCAGGAGGAGTAACCACAAGGTTAGGGTCGTCCGGAGGATCATCATCCTCCTCAACATTATCTATTTAGCGTAGGTTGTAGTAGTAGTCCTCCCTATGCTCGCATCGGATGAAGTTGTGGACAATGCAACATGCAAGAACAATCAGCACTTGTACGCGAAAAGGATAACAATTGCCTCCCTCAAAGTCTGAAATCTATTCTTAAGCACCCAAAAACAATGTTCCACATAGTTGCGAAGTTGGGCATGACGATGATTGAACTTGTTGAACATATTTTTGTATGGGCCATTACCACGATTTTGGTATTATGCGATATGGTATAGTTTGCCACGATAATGTGCCAAGAATTGTCCAACATTTTCATATCCTGAATCCACTGTACTTTCCTATTATTAAATAAGGAATGGGTTAGTCAAGAGCCTTATGAGCTAGTATGTATGTAGTACATGTGGACAATGTTGTTATGTCATGCCTTGTTGTACTGTAAAACCACCTACGTCGATGGCTCGTCTAATGACCGTCATATCTGCCGCCGCTCCTTCGAACCCAACACCGACATAATGAAAGATGAGATCAAAATCACATACGCCCATTATATTTTGGCTTATCACATTTTTCCTATTTCTATAACATGCTTGTCTATCTTTCAGTACGTGTGCTGGAATGTATGCTCCATCAATTGGACATATGGCATCCTAGATAATATGATAAATATTAAAAATGAACATGTGCTTACAATGAAAAAGATCATTTGATAAGACGAGAAAATTACCTTGAAGTATGGGTAGAACCGGTCATCATGGTGAATGCGAGGGTGTACTAGATTAGTCCCATTTGGAAGCACGATGTATGTAAATCTAAGTGATGCAATCGCCTTAATGACACGATTGACATAATAACTGATAGTCTTCGACGAGTGTTGGAAGTGTTCACACATGGCACCTGTTGCAACACCATGTACCGTTGCATACAAAAATATTGCTAGCTGCTCAGATGTTGTCACATAACGCGAATCTCGGATGAGTTCCCTCTCCACAAGGATGTCCCTTAATTTTAGAAACATGGACATGTGCATTTGAAACGTTTTGTAGTAACGATGTTCATGACTGTGCAGTACTTTGTGGACCCACACATGTTCTGTGTGACGACTGGTATGCATGGGTCTAGGGATTGGAGTAGTGTCTTCCTCATCCTCATCCCTTGTCGAGGACATTAGCATTTCACCAATTGCCAAGAACATAATATTCTCCTCCAATACTGCCTCCCTCAAAAGTGCATCTAAGTCTGAATAGGTTTTTCTGAGTTATTTTGTATAACATGATTCAAAGCATGTGACTTGAATAAATGTTTGATCATTGAATTAACTAATACTTAACATAACAATGGAGATTAGGTTACAATGCTCTCTAAACTACGTAGAAGTGATTACAATGTACTCATAACAACGTAGAAGAGTTAACAAGATAGATAAGACTGCATCCTCATTTACCATAACTATGAAAATGAGGCCCACAAATATTAGCAAGAGGAGTAATAAAATCATCAGCAAGATAACAATGACAACAGACGGTGCTTGGAAGGGCACCGTATCATTTGCACTTGAAGTTTGTCTCATGATGGTCCCCTGAAACACCATGTTCCCTTCCTCAATGGTTGAAAATCCCTTATATCTTGCCCCAGGATAACCATTCACATGTTCAAAACATTCCAACCAAGTGTAGTACACGCTCGGTCGGTGACCCACCCACATTACATAGCATTTATATCGAGCCATTTTTACTTTCACAAGCAGCCTGCAAAACCATAATAGCATTGCTCAAAGCTAAAAAAGACAATCCACATACACCGACAAGATAAACATGATACTCATAATATATATCAATAGCAACAACTGCTTTAAACATGAGTAGTACATAGACGGATTACTCTAAAACATAAACATGAAACCCAAAACATAGATGGAGAACTACTCTAAACATGAGCACTACAAGGAGAACGACATCGATACAACCTACACCATACAACTAAGAAGATGGACACACACATCATACAAACAAATCCTAAGTGTTGATAAGGATCCAAACCATTGCATTCTCCTCATCTAGGGACATGAAGACCACCCTTTTAGACGGTAACTCAAACAGAGGCAAAACCCTCATCAACAACTCCTATGAGTATCCGACCATTGTCTTCAATCGCGACACACATTCCCTTATAGTGTATTGCTCTTCGTCCTTGGAAGCTGTAGATGAAGAAGACCCAGGGAATAATGATTTTGCCAGCTTCATCTGTTGATCGTTTAACTAGCAATATTGAGCTAGGTCAACCGTTTTGAAGACTTCTTGCTTCACCTTTTTCTAGTCTGGGATGGCTAGGGTTATGTGGTTCGTCTCTTGTCGGGGGATGTTGCCTCATCCTCAATTCGAGTATTCTATGTCTGATTGTTTTCATAATTGGAGGTTGAGACAAAAGAGGAAAATCAAAAGGATTGAAATTGTTGTCATCAATGGATTGTACTTGTTGTGAGTCCAATCCCATTACACTAAACCCTTGTCTTGTAGAATTGTCATCATCACCAAAAGACCACCGTGAATAAACATCTACATCTTGGGTGCAGCCAAGGAAATGACAACCTCTAAGTGTGATCTTTCTGCATAAGATATTCATTGGTTGCTTATAAGGGAATGGCTTGTTGATAAATTTCGTGAGAGTTGAATTTGTATGTTGCAATGGAAAAAGCATAATGGTGGGTAACTTAAGATATTGCGAATAAACTGTAAAATGTTAAATTATAAATGAAACCATACCGCTATGGCTGCTTGGATGCTCTCCTCATCCGGGGCAATTGGAACATTTCTTTGTTCATCCTACCCCCAACCACTTCTCGTGCACAATGATTCATATAGATAATATAACTTCTTCAAAATTTTCCAACGGTATTGCAAGTGACTCCTCTCTCTTTAAACCCCTGCCTCTCGATTATAGTGCACTAAAATATCATTGAACACATGATTTTTAAAAGTGCCTTAGTATGCATAGTGTCTAAGGTACTCATCAGTCAATATGTCTAATAGAATCTTGTCTTGTCTGAATGACCAATTAGGGATACGCGGCTTGGAGGAGGGTCCGGTCCCAATCTCATCTAAACATCTCCACAATGGACTATCAGTAGATTAACAGACAACGAAAATTATGCTTATATGCAGTTTTGAAATGGGAGTTTTCTAAAACACATGAACACATAGTGGTCCAAGCACTACTATATTAACGTACAACAACAAATATGTGATTCACAATAGTTCATGAAGGACCCTCCCACTCACTAAATAATTGAATTATCTCCTTGAGGAAAGGTAAGCTTCTCTCATTTAATATCAACACCAATGGATTGAACTGCCAAGAGAATATGAAGAAAATAAGATACAATGATAAGAATTAGGGCATTTTAACCTACATTAGGAGGCAATCACAAACCTCAACATAGGCATTCCATGAAATGTCATTTCCGACTACTTGATTGGTGCCTTTATCCCACTTGAAACCTCCATTTTCTAGCAGGTCTTTAGTGATCAAGTAAATACTTTTGTAAAAATTAGTCTACTTTGTAATTGACAAATAGTTGCATTGACCTCATATTGGTCAATGAATGTCTCAACTATGAACTACCGGGCATAGTTCGGGACAAAATCGTCACTCACTAACTCCTCCCTAAGTAGACATATTAGCCTTTGATCCATGTCCATAGTCCATATATAACCTAATTTGTTGTTTAAAAACAGACATGCTCATCAACATAGTATCTTATGACAAATATTACTAAACTAAATATGACAATGCTCCACAAAGTCATGATCACTTCATTTATTTTAAACAAACAAAGGTAAACATAAAAAATAAATTATTTCTTACACAATCCTATCTTCAGGTACAGGAATGAGAACTAATTCTAATTGGGGGGATGGGAGGTGGGGAGCTAGGGACTCTCTCGCTTCTTATTCTTGTGTTTCTTTCATTAATCTAGATAAGAATCAAGTGGGAAGGAAACACGTACTACTCTGATAGGTTATAAGTTCATTATCTCAATATCAAAATCCAGGTGTTGAGTAGAAGAAGTTCAATTATTATATAGAAGAGAAATTTCACTTAATGTGATGAAGAAGAAGGAAAAAAGTGTTGAAGCAAGCAAGCATGCATCTGGGATGGGAGATGTTTGCACAAACAGGGGGGCTCAATTTGAGCACACACATCTGGTGATGCACAATGGCTGGACAATAATGCTGGCCATGATGGGATATCCAAGAAGCCCCCGTTCTCCTCCATCAGTTTCTCAGCTGTGAAAGATGAGGAAGTATAACTCCTACAAATGGAAATGTATAATAATATTCATATGACGTATCCAGCATCTTAGCATAGCTAGTCTCATGTAGGGCTTCAGAATAGATCGATTGTGGTCTATTCCTCGACAGTGTGACCCAGAAGTATGTTAAGCCGAAGATGTGCTTGGGAGGGGGAAGATTATATTAATGTATCTGGTAGCTAGGGCGGTCGTCTGGTTTGATGGGAAACTTGAGTTTTCTGGTGTTGGTTCTCATGTTTTCTGGGGGCTTCCCATGCAGTTCTAGTTCCATCGGATCTATCTCCAAAGGGACTTCCCAGTTCAAAGAAAACAGGCGGCTAAAAAGGATGGAAATTTCAGTGAATATTTGATGTTAGTGTGAAATCTCGACAAGCGAAATCTAGAACATAAAATTCTCTCTGATATCAATGATAATATGTCTATTTCCAATATAGAAATTTCATAAAATGGAATTTCACTACAAGAATAATACAGTTTAGCTACGAAATTTAGCTATGGAAACTTTTGTAGCTAACTCGTAACTAATTTGCTACTGATTAGCGACGGATATACCGCCGTCGCAAAATTCATAATTTAGCTACAGATTTGCGATGGAAATAATCTGTCGCTAATCCGTAGCTAATTAGCTGCGAACCAGCTACGTGCCCATTCCATAGCTAAATCCTTAGCTAAGTAGCTACAGATCAACTACGAGATCATTTCATAGCTAAATCCATCGTTAATTAGCTATGGATTAAGAATAAAATAATTCCATCACTAATTTGTAGCTAATGAGCTACAAATTTAGCTATGGAAAGTTTTTGTAGTTAATTATATATATATATATATATATAAACATATATTATTGAATATACTTATACATACGTATATACTTGTATAAATATGCTTAATTATGTACGTATAGGTATATACATATACATATACATATATAGTATTTTAAGTGTATGTATAAGTATATACTTATATACATATATGTGTAAGTATATAAGTACATAAGTATATACTTATAAGTGTCTAAAATGTATAAGTGTGTACTTATATAGAAGCTACATATTAGGAAGTATATATATAAATATATTTATATAACTACATATATTTATACAAAAGTATTTATAAGAGTATATATTTATATTATACATATATAGAAGTATATACATATAAGTATATTAGTATGGATAAATATATAAATATATACATAAGTATCTACTTATAAGTAGATATAATGTATAAGTATTGTGTATACTTATATATGTGCATTTAAATATGTTTGTACTTCTATACATGTATAAAATACATATGCATTGACTTAATAAATTTGACAAATTAATTAGAAGTCTCTGTTATATATTTGACTTATTTTCTAGTCTCTGATAGAGCTGTAACTTATTACAATAAGTGTTATCCATTGTAGCTTCTATACAAGTATACACTTATTGATGAGATGTAGAGTGGGAGAGAATCCAGCCATCAGATCTTAATCAAACTTAAATCCAATTATTAGGATTTCTATCCAGAGGAAATTCAACGGTCGAGAGCGAATTCAATAGTCGAATTTTATATATGGTTGAAATCCAATGGTCGGATATTGATGATGGCAGATTCAATGGTTGAATCTTGATCAGATGGAAATCAGGAGCAGATCTAACTGTCATACCATCATCAAACTTAAGTCCAACAGTTAGGATTTAGATCTGAAGTGAATATAATGGGTGGATCTTGAGCAGGTTGTTATTAGATTATAATATTTAAATTTATAATCGCAACAGAATTATTAGATATTTAACGAAAGATCTGCGATGCTATATATTATTTGACAAATGTGTAAATTTTAGAAAAATGAAACTTTTATTTATTTTAGAAAAATTTTAGTCGCTGATTTCATCGTTGATTTCATTACACTACAACAAAATTTGTCTATACTAACAGTTCACATTTATGGTTTTAAATTTTGTAAGAATAAATAGATCAAGTGGTATGTTTTTTTATTTTAAATTATCAATTTTGTGCACTCTTTTTATAATTATAACTTGACAAGTTTTTTTTGTTAAAATGAGAAGTAATTTCCCTCACACCCAAACCCCTAATTTCCCTCTTCCCTCAGCGCCCCAAATCCCCGGGCTCCCCCTCACTCTCTCTCTTTTCTTAGTAGCGGTCTTCTTGGCATTCCACAGAAAAGATGACAAGTCTGCGCTCCAAATTCAGTTGGAAGATCCTGACGGCTATGAGGGCTGGAATGTGGACTCGACACCTGCGACCGTTCATCTAGATTGTCGGTCCTTAGAGGAACTAGAAGATGAGACTTCGAGCAACAAATATCTTCTTGACCGATCATAACTTATTTTTCATGGATTTGTTCATAACTTTCACTTTAAGAGGGGGATCATACTTTATTATTTATGAATCTATCATCATATATAGATATTTACATAACATATGTATTTATATATATATATCGATATATGTGTTGATGGCTTAGGCCGTTTATATATGATTTATACGTAGACTGTTTGCTAACCATCTACATATACCCCACATTAAGTTTCCCTTCCCCCCTGCTCCGCACCTCTTTTTCCCTTCCCTACCCCTTTTTCCCTTACTTAGGATACCCCATCCCCGGTCGCCTAATCCTAGAGCAAGGGGTGTCGAGTTGCTGTTGGTCTCTATGGCAAGGAATAATGAGGAGATGTTGGCAAGGTATGGGGAAGTGACCATGGTGGAGAGGAAGTCATCACCCTCGTGGACACCTTGGGCCCTCTCATCATCGTCGTTGCCCTGCACAACAATGCCCTCTCCCTAGGCTTGCTTGCCCTCACCCTACCCCGACATGGCGAAGCCCTCGCCCTTAGTTTGTGCTGCCTCGCCCTCACCCCGTGCGGCACGATGTCGCCCTTCTTCGCTCCCTCCCTCCCCTAGAGTCGGAGGAGGTGCCGGAGGAGGAGGCTCAAACTCTGGCTTCGACATCCCCCTCCCCACTGGCCCCCACAACACTCTCTCAATCAATGGAGGGTATCTCGCTGCTTGGCTTCTTCGACCTCTAGAAGAATAATCTCTAGGGTTACTGCTCCCACCCCCTCTTTCTCTCTCTCCCTCTCCTTTCTATATCAAATGCCATCGTTGTGGTCGCTTCACTCTTGAGCTTCGCATTGATCTAGTTGGTCGAGTCTCCATCCCCGGCGTCATAGGTAGGGCTTCGAGGATGTCGAAGCACACCGTGCCACTGATGAGGAGTGGTGGGCTGTCGGCCGCTTGGTCCCACAAATCACGGATTGGCGTGGCGGTCGGGATCGGCGTCTTGGTCGGAATGGATGTTGTAACGTTCCGACCGTTCAGATCGTCTTATTGTGGTTGTGGAGGCCAGTGTGGCCGATGACGTGTGTGGCAGACATTTTTCGTAGGTTGTGAGGCTCCGTGGGCCGGAAGTTTAGGCCCAAAGTGCTCACTGGTTCACAGACTGTGAACACGACAGTGAGGAGCGTCGCATTTTGAATGCGACATCTCATGGCGTCGCGTTCATAGCACCGCCGGTTTTAGTGGATGCTTGCATGTGCATCGCGTGTCGCATGTTGGGCGCACAAGCTGGCGTAAGCACGCTGAAGGCGACAAGCCTTTACGTTACGTTCAATTCGCGACTTAGAAGGGCGTCGTGTTCTTAACTGGATTGTGTTTTTATTAAACCCTAGTAGAACAGAGTTCATACGAGCTCTGCTCGGCCAGGGAAGCTTAGCTGTGGGATCTCCGAGCGATTGGTGTTGGAGGTGCATGGCTCGACGAGTTTTCGCCACGAGGACGTTACGTGGAGCGGAGGAAACGTCGTGCAGGCTTTGGTCTTCGCATTCTTCGTGAAGGTAGGGAGATTTCCCGTGGTTTGATCCGTGGAATGTCCGTGTGATGTGGATAATGTGTTTCTTACTTTCTAAACCTTAGATATCATGTGTAGGAACACATTAAAGCATGTAAATGGAATGAAAACCGTAGGTTCTAAAGAGTTTTGGGGTGATCCGGATGGAGGATTCTGGATTAGGGTTTGCACCTGTTAAGGTGACGACCCTTGGTGTCACGACCAGGTCGCGACACCACGATACGTCGCGTTCAGGAAGATGAAGGCGACCTATCAGGCTGTCGCGTTCTGTAGGCAACGCAGTACCCGTCGCGATAGCAGTCGAGAGCTGCTATCCGTCAATGCATGTAAGTGAATGATTATCCGATTATCGTGGTTTATGGCACGTAGCGATGGTAAGCGATGCATTGGCACCCGCAGCGCTCGGGGAGCATGTGGTGTGTGTGGTTTGCATGGTGTTCACATGGTTCACGTGGAGGTTTCATGTGGCTTGTGCAGTGTGCACGTGGTTTCTGTGTACGTGACAGGTAGTAGACGCCTACCGTGGATACCTCTTCAGTAGAGAGTCCCAGGTTTTGTGTGATCCAGGCACGTGTGTGCTCGGGGCTTGTCCGGGTACTGGGTACCGTCGAGGTCTTTTCGTCCTGGACACCCTCACTCCTGTGCTGAGTAGTACGTCCGGCTGAGGGAAAGACGGCAGTGGGATAGCGACTAGAGAGAGTTTGTTGTGTTGTCGCTTGTAGCGCACTCGTAGTTGGGGGAGACAGACACCAGTAGACGTACTAGGCCCCAACTAGTCCTATTTTCTAGTGTCTCACTTTAGGGAGCTCGGGCCAGAGTCCCTAAAGGTGCTAGGCATGGGCCTGCGGGGTGTGTGACCTGCAGGTTGTGGTGGTTTAGTTGGACTCCACAGTTCTTGTACTTGTTTAGTGGAGTGGTAGCTGGACCTTTCGTCCGTGGCTGCGAGACTGAGAGGTAGTCCTGTGTGGCTTGTCCGGGTCAGTAGCTGGTGTCGCGAACCAGTCCACGTGGCCCGAGTGTGGCGTTTTCCTATAGTAGCTCGTACACCTATTTGGTTTTTCCGTTTGTATAGTTACGTTGGTTTCTGTTAAGCGGAAAATGGTAAGTGGTATTTACAGCTTTATATCCTATTAGATAGTTCTATAAATTGTTAGCGTAGCATTTCCTGCTTTGCTACTTGTGTTGGTTTGCTCAGCTTCTAGGGAGTTTCCCTACTGAGCCAGTGACTCGAGAGGCTCACCCCTACCTCCTACCAGGTGAGGGAGATCAAGAAATTTCACACCCGTCATCCAGTGGGGGGCCAGCATCACCGGCAGTGTAATTTTACTTTCCTGTTGTACACCTCAGGGTATGTCCCGGGTTCTATTGTAGCTTGGTTACAGTTGTACTATGGCTATGTATATTTCATGTAAATATTTGTGAGATTGACAGATCTTATATATTTTGAGCTGGTTCCTTTATGTTTCTACGGACTTGTGGTTTGGTATGCCTTGCGAGGCTTCGGCCCGTTCGTGGGAGGCGGACTCGAGTTAGACACGTTATTAGGTTAACGGGCCTGAACGACGAGGACTGTCATAGTTGGTATCAGAGCAAGGTCCGTAAGAATATAAAGGAATTGGAAGTTGCATAGCCATGTCTTACTGTAATCCACTGCTGGTAGTGACCCTGATTTTGTACTGATTTTTTGTGTATCGTGTTGTTGGAATAATGTTTGTGTAAAATTAGTAATGGTAAAAAGGAGAGATTAGGGAGGTGGTGGAGAAGGGTCAGGAGAGGACCCCATGCAGAGGATGATAGAGAGAATTTGGGAAAGTTTGACAGAGATTCGGGTAAGACTGGATCAGCAGCCATAGGTGCAGCCAGCGGCAGCAGTATCACCATTTCAAGAGGAGGCAGTACTATTTGCTCCAGTTCCACTCCCACCCGGAGTTGAGGTACCTCCTGTAGTACCTGTACTTCCGGTAGTTCCAGCGAGGTCAGCTACCGGGGAGGAGTCTACAGTAGTAATTGTGGAGTGGTTTTTGAGGTTGCAGCCCCCTATGCACTCAGGAGGCCCCAACCCAGATACAACAGAGCACTGGGTGCATAAGGTTGAGAGGGTATTTACGATGATGAGGTGTCCCTAGGTAGACAGAGTGGTTCTTGCAGCATACCAGCTATGAGGGTTTGTGCAAGAATGGTGGAGGTTGAAGATGTAGACGATTTTTACAGGCAAGACGGAGGACACCATCACCTGGCCAGAATTTTTGACGGTGTTCAACAATACTTTCTTCCCAGTTCAGATCCAGCAGATGAAGAGAGAGCAGTTTAGGACACTCAAGCAAGGGAATTTATCAGTGCTAGAGTATCAGATGAGGCTTATGGCCTTGAGTAGGTATGCCCCATACGTGATAACTGATAATACCATGATGGTGGAGTATTTTATTTGAGGCCTGAGGCCAGAATTGCAAGATGCGGTGATTCCACTGATGTGTGGGACTGTAGAGGAAGCGACTCAGCGAGCGACAATATTGGAGAGGACAATGTAGGCTCGACAGAGGTAGCCGTGAGCAGGTAGTGCTGGCTTAGGTAGTTTTCGGCATCCTCAGCCGTCAGGAGGTATTAGAAAGAGGAAGACACCTTCTGGAGTTTCTTCGTCATCCGGAATAGCAAGATGGGTAAAGCAGATCAACAAATTCTTCCAAGGAGGAGGAGGTCGAGGCAGAGGTAGACAGCAGGGCTTTCAGCAGGGTGGTTTTCAGCAGGGTCGTGGCTACAGACCCCCAGTTCCAGAGGAGTCTCAGCAGAGTACAGCAGGGCAGCCTACGACATATCAAACTTTCAGGTGTTATAATTGTGGGCAGCCAGGGCATCTAGCGAGGAATTGTCCATATCCTCGTGAGCAGAGCTATGGTAGAGGGACCCAACAGCAGCAGCAGCCTTTCCAGTAGTCGGTAGAGAGAGGCAGACGTGCGCCATATCAGAGAGGAGGACGGGGTCGAGTGATGGTAGTTACCAGAGCTCAGGCAGAGGCATCCAATCTCATAGAAGGTATACTACCTTTCTTTTATTTTACTACTAGAGTATTAATTGATTCGGGTGCTTCCCATTCATTTATTTCTGAAGATTTTCTGGATAGTATAGTACATCCCTTAGAGGAGAGGCCTTGTGAGTTGGTAGTGGAAATTCCTTCAGGAGGATATATGGTTACTTCTTGTTTCTTAGAAGAGGTCCTGATAGTAATCCATGGGAATCAGATGCCAGCAAGGTTATATGCTTTAACATTGAAAGAATATGATGTGATTTTGGGAATGGATTGGTTAGAGGCCTACGGGGCATTGGTTGATTGTAGAAAGAAGAGAGTCAGGTTTTGCAAACCTGGTGGTGAGATGTTTGAATTCCAAGGTATGCCCTTTTACACTCCCAAATTTATTATTTCTGCACTTAGAGCTAGAAAGTTAATTAATGCGGGATGTGTAGCGTACCTTGCTTCTGTTAGTTTAGTGGAGTCTAGCAAGTCTGTAGATTCAGTGCCTGTGGTAAGAGAATGTGCAGATGTGTTCCTAGAGGAGTTGCCAGGGTTAGCTCCGCATAGGGAGGTAGATTTTATAGTTGAGTTGCAACCAGGTAGTTTACTGATTTCTAAAGCATATAGAATGGCCCCAGCAGAATTGAAAGAGTTGAAGAAGTAGTTGCAAGAATTGTTAGAAATGGGCTTTATCAGGCCTAGTCTGTCACTGTGGGGAGCGCCAGCGTTATTTGTTAGGAAGAAAGATGGCAGCTTAAGGATGTGTATAGATTACAAGTAGTTGAATAAAGTCACAATCAAGAATAAGTATCCACTTCCTAGGATTGATGATTTATTTGATCAATTGCAGCCAGCTAAAGTTTTTTCTAAAATAGACTTGAGATTAGGATATCACCAGTTGCGGATAAGGGAAGAAGATATTGAGAAATCAGCTTTTCGGACCAAATATAGGCATTATGAGTTTGTTGTAATGCCATTTGGATTGACGAATGCACCTGCAACTTTTATGAATTTGATGAACAGAATATTTCATCAGTATTTGGACCAATTTATAGTGGTCTTTATTGATGATATTCTGATTTACTCAGCATCAGAGGAGGAGTATACAGCGCATCTATAGACTACTTTACAGATATTGAGGGATCATCAGTTATTTTCCAAGTTCAGTAAATGTGAGTTTTGGCTAAAGGAAATTCAGTTTCTGGGTCATGTGATATCAGGTGAAGATATTACAGTGGGTCTAGCTAAAGTTGAGGCAATAATGAAATGGGAAGAGCCGAGGACTGTGCTTGAGATCATGAGTTTTCTGGGTTTGGCAGGCTATTATAGAAGATTTATCCAAGATTTCTCCAAGATAGGAGCATCAATGACTAGGTTGACTAAGAAAGGTGTTCCTTTTGTGTGGTCCTCGGAGTGCAGGCGCAGTTTTACAGAGCTGAAGAAGAGGTTGACTTCAGCACCAATTTTAGAGATTCCGTCAGGCAGTGACGGATTTGTTCTATTTACAGATACATCCAAGAGAGGTTTGGGTGCAGTTTTGATGCAGCATAGGAAGGTGGTCGCCTATGCTTCCAGGCAATTGAAGAAGCATGAGGAGAACTGCCCTACTCATAACTTAGAGTTGGCAGCGGTAGTTTTTGCATTGAAGATTTGGCGGCACTATTTGTATGGTGGAAGGTTTGATATTTTCACTGATCACAAGAGTTTAAAATATATTTTCTCCCAGAAAGATTTGAATTTAAGGCAGCACCGATGGATGGAATATTTGAAAGATTATGACTTCAGTTTGGCATATCATCCAGGTAGTGCAAATGTGGTGGCGGATGCCCTAACCAGAAAAGCGGTTATGAATCAACTTACGATCAGGGAATGGAACTTTATGAGGATGTAGCAGAGAATTCCCTGTATGTGCCAAGTAGTCAGCGTAGAGTAATATTAGCAACTAGTGCAGTAGAGCCTTCTCTTTACTGACAGATAGTGGAGGCACAGAGAGCAGATACAAGTTTAGCAGATATTCTCAAAATGGATGAAGTAAGTTTAGAGCATAATAATGTGGTCAGACTAAAAAGACGATTATATGTCCCAGCAGATGTAGAGATCAGGCAGAAAGTTTTAGAAGAAGCTCACAGATCGAGGTACACCATCCACCCAGACAGCACTAAAATGTATCAAGACATGAAGAAGCATTTCTGGTGGCCGCATATGAAGAGAGAAATTGGAGAATTCATAACCAGATGTGTAGTGTGTCAACAGATAAAAGCAGAGCATCAGAAGGCAGGAGGATTATTGCAGCCATTGCCCATTCCGCAGTGGAAGTGGGACGATATAGCAATGGACTTCATAGTTGGTTTGCTCAAGGCATCAGGTCATAATGCAATATGGGTTTTTGTGGATAGATTGACCAAAGTTTGCAGGTTGTTACCCGTTTGTATGACATGGTCAATTGATAGATTAGCCAAGCTTTTTGTAGAAAGAATTGTGCCTTTGCATGGAGTACCAGTCACCATAATTTCAGATCGAGAGCCTCATTTTACTTCAGGTTTTTGGAGAAGTTTGCAGAGGGTAATCGGTACAGAGTTAAGTTACAGTTTAGCGTATCAACCACAAACAGATGGGCAGACGGAAAGAACAATTCAGACCATTGAGGATATGTTGAGAGCTTTCTGTCTTGTGTGGGGAGGCATTTAGGAGCGACATTTGGGTCTGGTTGAGTTTGCCTACAATAATAGTTATCATGCAAGTATTGGGATGGCACCTTATGAAGCTTTGTATGGCAAACCATGCAGATCACCATTAAATTGGCATGAAGTGGGAGAGAGGCAGGTTTTGGGCCCAGAGTTAGTTCATCAGTGCGCAGAAACAGTAAGATTCATCCAGGAAAAGTTGAAAACAGCCCAAGTCGCCAGAAGAGCTATCCAGATGTTAGACGTAGGCCTTCGCAGTTTGAGGTCGGTGAATATGTGTTTTTGAAAGTATCCCCTACTAAAGGTGTGTTAAGATTTAGTAAGAAAGGCAAGTTGAGTCCAAGATATGTTGGACCGTTTCAAATAAAAGAAAGAATGGGTGAAGCAGCTTATAAGTTAGATCTGCCAGCAGACTTCACAGATGCGCATGATGTGTTCTATGTTTCAATGTTAAGAAAATATATCAAAGACCCATCCCAAGTTGTCAGTTATCAAAGAGATGATTTAAAGCTAGATACGTCAATGCCAGAGTATCCGGTGCAGATAACAGGCCACAAGACCTAAAAGCTCAGAAATAAAGAGATTGAATTAATAAAGGTCAGATGGGAGAACAGGCAGCGTGGTGAAGATACTTGGGAATTAGTGGAAGAAATGAGAAAATCATATCCATACTTGTTTGAGTAAGTCTTTATTTCTTTTTAGGTGATAGTACCATGCTCGTTAAATTGAAATTTTGATAGTTGATTTTTGTTTTAAATTTCGAGGACAAAATTTCTTTTTTTAGGTGATAGTAATATAACGTTCTGACTGTTCGGATCGTCTTAGTGTGGTTGTGGAGGCCAGTGTGTGACCGATGACTAGGGGTGTCAATGGGTGGGCTTGGGCTGGCCCAATTCAAACCCAGTTCAACCCAACACTATGATAACCCAACCCAAACCCAATCCAAATTTAATGGATCAAAGTAAAACAAACCCATGCTAGCCCATTGGGACCCGTTTCAGCCCATCAAGCTAATATGTAAATAGATTCACTATTTTAATTTAAGCATGTTTTAATTTAGAGAGAACTATTGGTGCGGTGGAAACCAGTTTTTTTATTTAAGCATGTTTTTAATGCATGTGTAGGTATGGTGGTTATTGATAGGTACGGTGGTTATTGATGTCTCTTAGCCCAATGGGCTAACCCGAGTCCAACCCATCAAGTGATGGGTTTGACAAATGGGCTTCAAAAGAGATCCATGGGCTAACCCGAATCCAACACAAATTGAGTCTGGAGTGGACTGCCCATTAGGCTTCAAACTAACCCAGCCCATTGACACCCTTACCGATGACGTGTGTGGCAGATGTTTTCCGCAGGTTGTGAGGATCCATGGGCCAGAAGTTTAGGCCCAAAGTGCTCACTGGTTCACAGACTGTGAACGCGGCAGTGAGGGGAGTCGCATTTTGAACGCGACATCTCATGGCGTCGCGTTCATAGCACCGCCGATTTTAGTGGACGCTTGCATGTGCGCCGCATGTCGCACGTTGGGCGCACAGGCTGGCGTTAGCACGCTGAAGGCGACAGGCCTTTACGTCGCGTTCAGGTCGCAACTTAGAAGGGTGTCATGCCCCGCCAATTTAGCAGCGGAATAAATCAGGGAGGCATGAACAACGAGTATGGTAATGTAAATTACGCATACATTCGCAAATATCAGAGCAACTAATGAACAATAATTGCAATTAAAACTCATCATTTTATTGATATTTCTTCTAAACTATTACAACCACTAATTCAGAGCCAAAACATAGGACTCAATGACATTATTACATTGGAAAAGAAATCTAAAGCAAATATCTAACTAGACTCTAAGGTACTAAGGACATTCCATCGCTATGACTTCAAGACGCTCATCACTCCAGTCCAATCCCATTGTTGTGTGTAAGGTCGTCACTTGACTTACCTGAAAACATAATAACAAATAACAAAGGGTGAGCGATAACGCTCAGTAGGACTTAATATCTCGTGTAAACAAGCATGCTTTAAGTGATTAATGTCTTGTAACACAGGTTAACTAGAGAGAACGATCATGTATAGTCAAGAGAGTAATAGTACAAGATAACAAGTGAACGATATTACATTTCTCAAGAGTAATGCAAAATTAGGATGACAACATAACGAGATAGCGTGTAACAAGATAGCGTGTATCAAAAAGACATGTAATAGGATAGCTTGTATCAAGGTGGCGTGTAACGAGATAGATTGTATATCAAGATAGCGTGTAAAGAGATAACATGTAATGAGATAACGTGTATGGTTGCACCACGGTGCACTAGTCGAGTACGACAATAGTCACTTTGGAACAGTAGCCGTTTAACGATAGTACATTACATCTGAATTCCTCAGACTAATGTTATAATAGTCAGTGCTAGAACACTAATGGCACAGAACTGGTACAATATGTCTGAACTCCTCAGACTAACAGTAAAACAATTAGATGTCTAGCCAATGTCGAGATAGTCAGAACCGGTGCAATGCAGAACACCGTTAATAGCCCCTGCAGGTATTTTCGGGTGGCTCTCTGCCCCAGGACTAGATTGGAGCCCCTCGGACACTCTCCGTGCCCTGCACACTATGCATTCAAGTCAGTAGGGTCACCGGACCCATATTATGGCGCTAGACAGTCATGTATAGTACAAGCAATGGGAGCCGCAACAGCTCAAGAGTCTCAAGAGAGTACTAGATGAATAGACGAGATAGTAGAGTGAACGTGAATAGATGAGAGTACAAGGATAGTAGATGAGATATGGGTATAGTCGTAATACAACGATAAACCACGATAGTAACGGTTGCACAGCACCAGGTCGGGTACCAGCAGTCTGGTAGAAGAAGTCACCACCACCCACTAGCCGTGCTACGAACACTGGCCAGGTGGTCCGGCGTGATCACAAGATAAGAGAGATCTCACTAAGGCCGTTTGGATCGTACTGATCTCTAAGAGTGTAACGGGATTTAAAGGTACAACCAGTTCGTCGGCAATGGACGTGCGCCAAAGCCAAGAAGACTTACGGAGCCCTTGACAAGGAGTCCCTAGTCCAGTCGAGAGTATTCTCGGTGGAGAGGTGGTCCAAGTCAAGAGAAAAGTGTGTAGAAAACGGGTCCGTCGTGCCTCGAGTGCTCGAAGGCCGAGGGAAAACGATAACGGTATTTAAAATGCGCGAGTAAAAGCGAAGACAATTGTATTTAATATAATAGGGTAATTTAGTCATTTATTTCACTATTTTACCGAATACATTATTGCATAACTTATCAAGGTCAAATGATATTTAATAATGTTGTGTGTGTAAGTGTAAAGAAATCTTGAAGATATGACAAGTCGTGCAAACGTCATTTTAAATTTATATCATTAATGTCATTTATTAATCCACCAAGTCGAATTAATTATAACATGATTTAATCATGGCTAATCAAAGGGTATAAAGCTTAAACAACAGGGCATATGCACAATTTTCCATTCTCGTCGGATTCATGAAAACGCGGCAGACTCACCCGTCGCGTTTCAAGTCGTGACAGGGCGGTCGGGCGGGCACAGAACCTGGCCGGTCTGGCCCGGTCCGGAGTGAATCCCGATGGCTTATACCACCGCATTCTTGACGCGACGTCAATGGCCGGCGCGACCTCACTGATATCGCGGCGGATCGCGCCGTCGCGATAACATGTGAGATTGCCTTTTTTCCCTTTTCCCAGGGCGAGTCCTCTGTGATATAGAGACGTTCTAAATTCCATATAAAATAGTACGGTGATCCAAAAAGTACAAAACTAGTTTTAAACGAAGTATACATGTATATCTATCAACATACATGATTAATTTGAAAATAGACAAGGTTTAGACATGCATTGATCGGGTTATTTTTTGGTGCCCTAAACAGGTGCAGTTAGGGTTAAATGAATTAATTAGAGATGAATACATGATGAAAAATTATGAAACTAAAGGCGTTCAAAAGCTAACATGATTTAGTATTTTAGAGAATTTTCTCATAGCAGGATATCAAGTATACACGAAGTTTAAAGGTAAAATTGAAGAGTTGGGTACATGCAATAGACAGAGATTCAAAGATTTAATTCTCCCTCATGGGAGATCGAAATCAAGCAAGACTAGGGGCATTTGAAAGCTATTACACTGTAGTATGAATGAGAATTTTCTCATAGCATGGGAACAAGTACGTGCGGGGGATTAGAGAAAACATGAGATTCGGGTTCATGGTAACAGCAGGACTTCATGAATTAAATTCGCCCAAATGGATGAGCAGAATACAACGAAACCATAGGGCTTTTGAAGAGGTACATGAAGGATACCTAGGATAATTATTTCACGATTTTTTCTTGAGAGATTGCCTACCTTTCGTTGCAAGAATGAAAAGCTAGGGTTTTTGATAAAGAACGAGATGAAATCCCTCCTTTCCAAGCTCCTCCTTCTTGCTCCTTCGTTCTTCAGCCTCTTCCTTCATCTCCCAAAGTCTTAGCACGAAATTGTGGGGTGCTAGGGTCAAATGGGGGGTGTTTTGATGGCTTGTAGAGTTCTAAATCACCTAAAACTCTTTCCTCCTCATTTAATTACGAATTTCCATAATTATCACCTATTTTTCTTGCTATATCTATCTAATTGGGTAAGGGAGAGGCCTAATTTCGTGGCCAATGGTTTAGGATGTGATTAGGACTCTTATTAAGATATATATGAGTCATATTAGTGCTTTAATGACCCCTTTTTAATTAAGAGATAATATAGTTACGAATTTCCCTATTTAATTTGGGTCTCTTATATTTAACCCAATTGTCTCTCATCTAAATCCCAATTTTAGATTAGGATAGAGTCCTATTAGGTTAGATTAGGGTTATGACTCTTTTTAAGATAAGTAAGAGTTAAAATAGTCATTATCTTAACCATTTTCTATTTATTACTATTTTTAGGTACGAATTTAGCCTAATTACTTCCCATCTTATGATGAGATCTTCATAATTGGGCCCAAAACTTTATGCTAGGACCATTAGTAAAGCCCATTACTAATTTAGCTTAATGGGTATTGATTTAATTCTATTTATTCACCCTTTATCCTAATTTAAATCTATTTATCACACTTATTTAATTACTTTTGTATATTTTTATTCACTTCAACATTATTTATGCCAATATTTCTAATCTTCATCATTTGAGCTCTTACTCTTGGCCCAATAACTCAAATGAGTCTAGTTGTACAACCCATGTACTTACTTTACTTAATGGATTTTTAATTATACTTTTATTAGAGAATATATTCATGGACCGAGATTATCTATTGGTCTAAATATCACAATGGGCTATCATCCCATACTATTTAAAGTCTACTCATATATTTATTTTAATTTATAATCCACTTTGGATCATAAAATAATAGATTCTTCGACTTATTCTTTAATTATGCTAATAAGTCGCATAAATTTTTAAACTAAGTCCAAACGATTTTTCTATGCCCAAATTTTTTGATGGGTCATTAGAGAACATTATGTAAAGTATAACTACTATTTTTATGAAATTTTATAGGGGTTTATACGCATGCAATAATGATGCGTACCATTTTAATCAATTGAATTTATTAATAGATAAAATTTCTATTTATCTATAATTTTTAATTAATGGATTTTTCGGGGTACTACATCCTCCCCCACTTGAATAGAATTTGGTCCCCAAATTCATATGATATTATACGACTACCAATTCTATTCTGAATATTTCATTCCATCATCTCCACTAATCTCCTACGAGTAATAGCATTAACTTTATTTCTTTTTAGACTTTGGGTGCTAAAGTATTACCAAGTTGATACATATATAGTTATAATGTATTCATATCTTAATCATGGTTCTACCCAATTCTCACATAGGTATGGTAGTTGACTTAGACACATGTCAGGGCAGTTCACCTAGAACATCCTAGACTTAAATATCCTAATAAGGACATTCTAGGCTCTGATACCAACTGTCATGTCCCGCCAATTTAGCAGCGGAATAAATCAGGGAGGTATGAACAACGAGTATGGTAATGTAAATTACGCATACATTCGCAAATATCAGAGCAACTAATGAACAATAATTGCAATTAAAACTTATCATTTTATTGATATTTCTTCTAAACTATTACAACCACTAATTCAGAGCCAAAACATAGGACTCAATGACATTATTACATTGGAAAAGAAATCTAAAGCAAATATCTAACTAGACTCTAAGATACTAAGGACATTCCATCGCTATGGCTTCAGGACGCTCATCACTCCAGTCCAATCCCATTGTTGTGTGTAAGGTCGTCACTTGACTTACCTGAAAACACAATAACAAATAACGAAGGGTGAGCGATAACGCTCAGTAGGACTTAATATCTCGTGTAAACAAGCATGCTTTAAGTGATTAATGTCTTGTAATGCAGGTTAACTAGAGAGAACGATCATGTATAGTAAAGAGAGTAATAGTACAAGATAACAAGTGAACGGTATTACATTTCTCAAGAGTATTGCAAAATTAGGTTGACAACATAACGAGATAGCGTGTAACAAGATAGCGTGTATCAAAAAGATATGTAATAGGATAGCTTGTATCAAGGTGGCGTGTAACGAGATAGCTTGTATATCAAGATAGCGTATAAAGAGATAACATGTAATGAGATAACGTGTATGGTTGACCCACGGTGCACTAGTCGAGTACGACAATAGTCACTTTGGGACAGTAGCCATTTAATGATAGTACATTACGTCTGAACTCCTCAGACGAATGTTATAACAGTCAGTGCTAGCACACTAATAGCACAGAACTGGTACAATATGTCTGAACTCCTCAGACTAATAGTAAAACAATTAGATGTCTAGCCAATGTCGAGATAGCCAGAACCGGTGCAATGCAGAACACCGTCAATAGCCCCTGCAGGTATTTTCGGGTGGCTCTCTGCCCCTAGGACTACATTGGAGCCCCTCGGACACTCTCCGTGCCCTGCACACTATGCATTCAAATCAGTAGGGTCACCGGACCCATATTATGGCGCTAGACAGTCATGTATAGTACAAGCAATGGGAGCCGCAACAGCTCAAGAGTCTCAAGAGAGTACTAGATGAATAGACGAGATAGTAGAGTGAACGTGAATATATGAGAGTACAAGGATAGTAGATGAGATATGGGTATAGTCGTAATACAACGATAAACCACGATAGTAACGGTTGCACAGCACCAGGTCGGGTACCGACAGTCTGGTAGAAGAAGTCACCACCACCCACTAGTCGTGCTAAGAACACTGGCCAGGTGGTCCGGCGTGATCACAAGATAAGAGAGATCTCACTAAGGCCGTTTGGATCGTACTGATCCCTAAGAGTGTAACGGGATTTAAAGGTACAACCAGTTCGTCGGCAATGGACGTGCGCCAAAGCCAAGAAGACTTACGGAGGCCTTGACAAGGAGTCCCTAGTCTAGTCGAGAGTATTCTCGTTGGAGAGGTGGTCCAAGTCAAGAGAAAAGTGTGTAGAAAACGGATCCATCGTGCCTCGAGTGCTCGAAGGCCGAGGGAAAACGATAACGGTATTTAAAATGCGCGAGTAAAAGCGAAGACAATTGTATTTAATATAATAGGGTAATTTAGTCATTTATTTCACTATTTTACCGAATACATTATTGCATAACTTATCAAGGTCAAATGATATTTAATAATGTTGTGTGTGTAAGTGTAAAGAAATCTTGAAGATATGACAAGTCGTGCAAACGTCATTTTAAATTTATATCATTAATGTCATTTATTAATCCACCAAGTCGAATTAATTATAACATGATTTAATCATGGCTAATCAAAGGGTATAAAGCTTAAACAACAGGGCATATGCACAATTTTCCATTATGGTTGGATTCATGAAAACGCGGCAGACTCACCCGTCGCGTTTCAAGTCGCGACAGGGCGGTCAAGCGGGACACAGAACCTGGCCGGTCTGGCCCGGTCCGGAGTGAATCGCGACGGCTTATGCCGCTGCATTCTTGACACGACGTTAATGGCCGGCGCGACCTCACTGATATCGCGGCGGATCGCGCCGTCGCGATAACATGTGAGATTGCCTTTTTTCCCTTTTCCCAGGGCGAGTCCTCTGTGATATAGAGACGTTCTAAATTCCATATAAAATAGTACGGTGATCCAAAAAGTACGAAACTAGTTTTAAACGAAAGTAGACATGCATATATATCAACATGCATAATTAATTTGAAAATAGACAAGGTTTAGACATGCATTGATTGGGTTATTTTTTGGTGCCCTAAACAGGTGCAGTTAGGGTTAAATAAATTAATTAGAGATGAATACATGATGAAAAATTATGAAACCAAGGGCGTTCGAAAGCTAACATGATTTAGTATTTTAGAGAATTTTCTCATAGCAGGATATCAAGTATACACGAAGTTTAAAGGTAAAATTTAAGAGTCGGGTACATGCAATAGACAGAGACTCAAAGATTTAATTCTCCCTCATGGGAGATTGAAATCAAGCAAGCCCATGGGCGTTTGAAAGCTATTGCACTGTAGTATGAACGAGAATTTTCTCATAGCATGGGAACAAGTACGTGCAGGGGATTAGAGAAAACATGAGATTCGGGTTCATGGTAACAGCAGGACTTCACGAAATAAATTCGCCCAAATGGATGAGCGGAATTCAACGAAATCATAGGGCTTTTGAAGAGGTACATGAAAGATACCTAGGATAATTATTTCACGATTTTTGCTTGAGAGATTGCCTACCTTTCGTTGCAAGAATGAAAAGCTAGGGTTTTTGATGAAGAACGAGATGAAATCCCTCCTTTCCAAGCTCCTCCTTCTTGTTCCTTCATTCTCCAGCCTCTCCCTTCATCTCCCAAAGTCTTAGCACGAAATTGTGGGGTGCTAGGGTCAATGGGGGGTGTTTTGATGGCTTGTAGAGTTCTAAATCACCTAAAACTCTTTCCTCCTCATTTACTTACGAATTTCCATAATTATCACCTATTTTTCTTGCTATATCTATCTAATTGAGTAAGGGAGAGGCCTAATTTCGTGGCCAATGTTTTAAGATGTGATTAGGACTCTTATTAAGATATATATGAGTCATATTAGTGCTTTAATGACCCCTTTTTAATTAAGAGATAATATAGTTACGAATTTCCCTATTTAATTTGGGTATCTTATATGTAACCCAATTGTCTCTCATCTAAATCCTAATTTTAGATTAGGATAGAGTCATATTAGGTTAGATTAGGGTTATGACTCTTTTTAAGATAAGTAAGAGTTAAAATAGTCATTATCTTAATCCTTTTCTATTTATTACTATTTTTAGGTACGAATTTAGCCTAATTACTTCCCATCTCATGATGGGATCTTCATAATTGGGCCTAAAACTTTATGCTAGGACCATTAGTAAAGTCCATTACTAATTTAGCTTAATGGGTATTGATTTAATTCTATTTATTCACCCTTTATCCTAATTTAAATCTATTTATCACACTTATTTAATTACTTTTGTATATTTTTATTCACTTCAACATTATTTATGCCAATATTTCTAATCTTCATCATTTGGGCTCTTACTCTTGGCCCAATAACTCAAATGAGTCTAGTTGTACAACCCATGTACTTACTTTACTTAATGGATTTTTAATTATACTTTTATTAGAGAATATATTCATGGACCAAGATTATCTATTGGTCTAAATATCACAATGGGCTATCATCCCATACTATTTAAAGTCTACTCATATATTTATTTTAACTTATAATCCACTTTGGATCATAAAATAATAGATTCTTCGACTTATTCCTTAATTATGCTAATAAGTCGTATAAATTCTTAAACTAAGTCCAAACGATTTTTCTATGCCCAAATTTTTTGATGGGTCATTAGAAAACATTATTTAAAGTATAACTACTATTTTTACGAAATTTTTATAGGGGTTTATACGCATGCAATAATGATGCGTACCATTTTAATCAATTGAATTTATTAATAGATAAAATTTCTATTTATCTATAATTTTTAATTAATAGATTTTTCGGGGTACTACAATGGGTGTCGCATTCTTAACCGCATTACGTTTTTATTAAACCCTGGCAGAACAGAGTTCATACGAGCTCTGCTCGGCCAGGGAAGCTTAGCTGTGGGGTCTCCGAGTGATTGGTGTTGGAGGTGCGTGGCTCGACTAGTTTTCACTACAAGGACGTTACGTGGAGCGAAGGAAACGTCGTGCGGGCTTTCTTCTTCGCGTTCTTCGTGAAGGTAGGGAGATTTCCCGTGGTTTGATCTGTGGAATGCCCGTGTGATGTGGATAATGTGTTTCTTGCTTTCTAAACCTTAGATAGCATGTGTAGGAACACATTAAAGTATGTAAATGGAATGAAAACCGTAGGTTCTAAAGAGTTTTGGGGTGATCCGGATGGAGGATTCCGGATTAGGGTTCGCACCTGTTAAGGAGACGACCCTTGGCGTCGCGACCAGGTTGCGACACCACGATACGTCACGTTCAGGAAGATGAAGGTGACCTATCGGGATGTCGCGTTCTGTAGGCGACGCAGTACCCCATCGCGATAGCAGTCGAAGGCTACTGTCCGTCAATTCATGTAAGTGAATAATTATCCGATTATCATGGTTTATGGCACGTAGCGATGGTAAGTGGTGCATTGGCACCCGCAGTGCTCTGGGAGCGTGTGGTGTGTGTGGTTTGCATGGTATTCATGTGGTTCACGTGGAGGTTTCATGTGGCTTGTGCGGTGTGCACGTGGTTTCCATGTGCGTTGCAGGTAGTAGACGCCTATCGTGGATACCTCTTCAGTTAGGAGCCCTAGGTTTTGTGTGAGCCAGGCACGTATGTGCTTGGGGCTTGTCCCGATACTGGGTACCGTCGAGGTCTTGTCGTCTTCCTGGACACCCTCACTCCTATGCTAAGTAGTACGTCCGGCTGAGGGAAAGACGACAGTGGGGCAGCGACTAGAGAGAGTTTGTTGTGTTGTCGCTTGTAGCACACTCCTAGTTGGGGGAGACGGACACCAGTACACATACTAGGCCCCAGCTAGTCCTATTTTCTAGTGCCTCACTTTAGGGAGCTCGGGCCCGAGTCTCTAAAGGTGCCAGGCATGGGCCTGCGGGGTGTGTGACTTGCAGGTTGTGGTGGTTTAGTTGGACTCCACAGTTCTTGTACTTGTTTAGTGGAGCAGCAGCTGGACCTTTTGTCCGTGGCTGTGAGACTGAGAGGTTGTTCTGTGTGGTTTGTCCTGGTGTCGCGAACCAGTCCACGTGGCCCGAGTGTGGTGTTTTCCTACAGTAGCACGTACACCTGTTTGTGTTGCTGTTTGTTTAGTTACATTGGTTTCTGTTAAGCGGCAAATGGTAAGTGGTATTTACAGCTTTATATCTTGTTAGATAGTTCTATAAATTGTTAGCGTAGCAATTCCTGCTTTGCTACTTGCGTTGGTTTGCTCGGTTTCTAGGAAGTTTCCCTACTGAGCCAGTGACTCGAGAGGGTCACCCCTACCTCCTACCAGGTGAGGGAGATCAGGAAATTTCGCACCCGTCGTCCAGTGGAGGGTCAGCACCACCGACTGTGTAATTTTACTTTCCTATTGTACACCTCGGGGTATGCCCCGGGTTCTATTGTAGCTTGGTTACAGTTGTACTATGGCTATGTATATTTCATATAAATATTTGTGAGATTGGTAGATCTTATATATATTTGAGTTGGTTCTTTTATGCTTCTACGAACTTGAGGTTTGGTATCCCTTGCGAGGCTTCAACCCGTTCGCAGGAGGCGGACTCGAGTTAAACACGTTATTAGGTTAACGGGTCTGAACGACGAGGACCGTCACAAATGTAGAGTGTCAGAGATCAAGGATCTGAGCCTCCGGGGTGAACTTTGGATCTGAAGGTTGGAGAACACAGTAAAATGGATTACCAAGTATTTTTGCCCTACTGATATTGTACCACCACACATAGATGCGGATTTGAGTGAGATAGATGTGGGACAGAAACACGTTGAAGTTAAAAGTGCTAAGAATGGTAAAATGTGCTACAAGTGCATTATGTCGTGCTTGAATGTATGATGTTAATATGAAAGGTCATTGTTTTGTTTTTTTCTCAGTCTTTTAGATCATTCTTTTGTGTTTTTTTCCCTTTAATTTTCTTGTGCTTAGTTTAAAATATGTCAACATGCAAGAATAGTGTTCTATTCATTACAATTTTTAATGACCCACCAATTTATAATTTTCAATTTTTTTATTTATCTTTACTTTGAAGCTTTGTCTGAAGGGAATTCTTATCTACACCCAACATGTAACTCTTGCTTCATTTGTTTTTGCAGATTTTCACAATTCCTCATTTCACCTTTAGTTCAGAGGCTATTGACCGGGATGTATTAATAGTTGATTCAGTTAACTAGTGTTTGAACTTGTTGTTTCCTTTTTTCTTCTGTTTGTTATATGTCCTAATCTGGATATCTAACTGCTTTCTCTTTTATATATATTATGATTATGCAGAATTTAAGAGTGGATCAAACTCTCAAAGCATGTTATCATATGCAACACCTTATAGGTATTTGAATCATTGGACATGTTTTGGAAAAACTCCAAACAAAGAATTAATGGATTTATCAACTGATCCATTTTTTTTCCGGCAATCATATATTTCCTCTTGATAATGTTCAAAGAAGTAGAGGGGACAAGTAATTTTATCTAGGTGCCCTGTCTCTACAAATTATTTTGTTTACTTGGTAACGTGCTAAAAGTATCATAGCATCCAGTAATCTTATGTCACTTTGGATGACTTTTTGTTCTCATAAATTATTCTATATAAATTACATTGCACATGCCATCTCAAGATAATTTGTTTACTGAAAAAAAAAAAAGAAAAGGCCCAGCAACGTCCATGGCTACTGGCTTTTATCTTTCGTAGGGTTTTTGGTAAGAGCAAGTTAATACCATTGTCTAGTTAATACCATTGTCTACATGTGTTGTTTTCGTTGCTACTTGAATGGTTTAGTTTTGATGAATAAACCCATAGTTGTCAAGGCGTTCGCCTAGGCGCCGCTTAGGCGTAAAGGCGCCCTGGAAGAGGAAGGCGGATCTGGCCGCTTTTCTGAATGGCAAAAAGGCGCTTCTAGGCGTCGCTGAGGTGGTCTAGGCGCACGCCTAGACCGCTTGGGCGGTTATTGGGCCGCCCAGACCCAATAACATATCCGGATTCCGGCCGCGATTTCTGTAAAACTAAAAGCCCCCCACTCCCCAAACCCCACCCGACCCTGCTGACCCCGCTCCCTCCCCGATCGAGCGACCGGAGAAGCAAGCTAGGGCTTCGAAGGGCCACTGCCGCTCCGAAGCCATCGTCGCCGGCTCCGGCGTCCACCATCACCGGCCTCGAGTGGCTCCCTCCGGCCTCCACCGTTACCGCCTCCGGCTCCACGGCGTGCACCCTCTTCGAAGGTAGGTACCTCCCTCCAGCCTTCTCCCTCCCTCCCTCCCTCCCTCCGGCCTTCTCCCTCCCTCCCTCCCTCCGGCCCCCTGCTCTCTCCCTCCTTCTCTCACTCTCTCTTCTGACTTCTCCCAGTGCGCAGCCCCCTACTCCCTCCCTCCCTCCCTCTCTCTTCTCCCAGAGTGCGCAGAGGGCCTCCAACCCCCTGCTCCCTCCCTCCCTCCCTCCCTCTCTCACTCTCTCATCTCCCTCTCTCCCTCCCTCCCTCCGGCCCCCTACTCCCTCTCTCCCTCCCTCCCTCCGGCCCCTGCTTCCTTCCTCTCTCTCTTTCACTCTCTCTTCTCCCAGAGTGTGCAGAGGGCCTCCGGCCCCCTGCTCCCTCCCTCCCTCTCTCACTCTCTCATCTCCCAGTCCCTGCTCCCTGTTCCCTCCCTCCCTCTCTCTCTCTCATCTCCCAGTCCCTCTGGCCTTCTCCCTCCCTCCGACCTTCTCCCTCCCTCTGACCCCCTACTCTCTCCCTCCAGCCCCCTGCTCCCTCCCTCCCTCTCTCACTCTCTCTTCTGACTTCTCCCAGTGCGCAACCCCCTACTCCCTCCCTCCCTCTCTCACTCTCTCATCTCCCATTCCCTGCTCCCTCCCTCCCTCTCACTCTCTCTTCTCCTAGTGCACAGAGGGGCTGGATCCCCCTTCTCCCTCCCTCCCTCTCTCAGTGACAGTCACATGACTGTGGTCAACAGTGAAACAGTCACAATTTTATTTGGTTAGTTATGCTTATTAAATATGATGTACATTTTTTTCCAGAGAATACAATGGATTGCACTTCTGAGATAGAAGTGAAGAAGAAAGCCAAATCTAATGATCCCGGATGGAAGTATGTGTATTGGCCGGATGAAAATGACAAAAATAAAATCAAATGTGATTTGTGTGGCTTGGTGACAAATGGAGGCATCAAAAGGCAAAAGGAACATCTCATTGGCGGCTTTAGCGATGTGAAGAAATGTCCTAAAACTACAAATCAGATCGCTGAAGAAATGTTAGCTTGGTTGAACAAGAATAAGAAGAGAAAGATGATGTCAACTTCTGCAAGTGCTTGTGGCTCAGAAAATATTATTTCATCATCTGATGATGAGCAAATGGAAAAAGGAAACAAGTCTTCCCAAGCATCAAGTAAAAGGTATCCCATAGTTGTTACTAAAAAAAAAAAATCTGAAGGACCAATGGATATTTTTGCAAGGATGAGCGTGGATGATTTTGTTGATGCTAGAAGATGTGGAAAGAAAGTGCAAAGTTCTATGGATTCTAAGTTCAAAAAGATGAAAAGGAGAAGGTTTATGAGGCAATTGCTACATGGTTCTATGAAGGAGGTGTTCCATTTAATGCTGTAAAATTGAGGAGTTTTGATATTATGGTTGAGACTATAGGTCGTTTTGGACGTGGACTAAAACCACCTTCATATCACATGTTAAGAATGCCCCTTCTTAAAAAAATGGTGGAGAAGACAAAGAAAATGCAGGAAAAGTATTTGGAACATTGAAAATTGTATGGATGTACCATCATGTGTGATGGATGGACTGATAAAAGGCAAAGAAAGTTGATTAATTTCTTAGTTAATTGTCCAGAAGGTACATTCTTTATGGAATCATTTGATGTTTCACATCAAAAAGAGGATGCTGGTTTACTTTATGAACTGTTGGATAAAATGGTTGAGAAAATTGGTGAGGATCATGTTATACAAGTTGTGACTGATAATGCATCTTACAATATTGCAGCTGGAAGGATGTTGATGGAGAAGAGAAAAAAATTATTTTGGACACCATGTGCAGCTCATTGCCTTGATCTTATGCTAGAGGACATTGGGAAGTTGAAAGAGTATGAAGGTGCAATTGCTAAAGCAAAGAAGTTGACTGCATATGTATACACCCATACACGTTTGCTTGATCACATGAGAAAAGAGACAAAGGGGAAAAAGCTTGTAAGATTTGGGGTGACAAGATTTGCCACAACTTTTCTTACATTAGAAAGGTTGAATGATGAGATTGTTAAGAGAGGATTGTGTAGGTTGTTCTCTTCTACAGCTTGGTACAATAGTGCATGGGCAAAGACAAATGCAAGAAAAAATATCTCTTCTATTATTTTTCAGGTGCAATTTTGGCATGTAGTGGAAGAAATATTGAGAGCTTGTCAACCAATCTTGCAAGTGTTAAGAATAGTTGATGGGGATGAGAAACCAGCCATAGGATATCTTTATGCTGCAATGGAACTTGCAAGGAATCAGATAATGGAGAATTTTGGCATGAAACAATCAAAGTATCAACCCATCTTAAAAATTATGGACAAGCGTTGGAAGGATCAAATGAACCGACCTCTACATGAAGCTGGATTTTTTTTAAATCCCAAGCTTTATTTTGAAGCTCGACAGAAGGATGCTACAGGGGTTACAAAATTTGGAAGTGCTTTCATGAGATGTCTTGAAAAAATGGAGATAGATAAAGATGTGCAAGACAAGATCGGCGATCAAATGATGATGTACATGAGTGCAAGGGGATCATTTGGGAATCCAATGGCAATAATTAGAGCTCGTGAAAGAAGATTGCCAAGTGAGTGAAATGATACTTTTTTTTGCTTTAGTTTTTTTGATTAATATGAGACATGCACGGTAAATTTTTAATTGACAAATTTATTTGTAGTTGATTGGTGGCTGCAATATAGTGTGGATACACCGGAGTTGCAGAGTTTTGCATTGAGAATTTTGGGACTATGTTGTAGTTATTCTGGATGTGAACGCAATTGGAGTGTATTTGAATTTGTAAGTATAATTATCTATAAATAAATCTGTTTATATTCTTAGTCTCTTATGCACTAGTGGATTTTTTTTTTGGTTTAGATTCATACAAAGAAGAGGAACCGGTTGGAGCATAAACGGTTGAATGATTTGGTTTTTGTGCAATACAACCGACGCCTTCGTGAGAGATTCAGTGAAAGGAAGAACCATCCAGAAAGATATGATCCTATTTGCTTAGAAGAGTTGGATTGGGGAAACTCATGGATGACAAAAGATAGTGAAGACTTGGTTTATGATGGAGGTGATCTCACTTGGGAAGTTGTGGATCAAGCTATGGGAGCATCATTGGAGAGGGCTAGAAGGGGACAAATACCTATAAGAACAACATTTTCACAATCTATGGCCATGGGAGATGATGATGAAGATGAAGAGTTGCCGGATGAGGAGGATGAAGATACAAATGATGATGATGGCAGCAATTGGGAAGATTCAAATGAAGAAGAAAATGAAGACCATGGTGGAGAGGAGCAAGCATGTGACATGGGCGACATGACTCTTGAGAATGCCATGTTTGGCTTTAATATTTAGATGTCATGCTATCACTTTATGAGTTTATTCTCTTAACATTTTAGACATTTGTGAACTTCCTTTTCATTATGAGTATTTAGTACTTTCTTTGTTGTTGTGGACATATTGTTTTTATAGCTTATCTTTATTATGTGATGAGTTTGTGTTTATGTGTTATTTGAGAGTTATTATTTGATATTGTCATATTATTTCATAGCCTTTTTTGCAGATTTTAGAACAACTTTGCAAATTAAAAGGTTAGTAACATTATGTTATGTATTTCATTCATTGATATTAGTTTCTTCTTCAAATTTTTAGCATTTATGACTTAATTTTCTGTAAATTTTTCTGCAATTTTCTGTAATTTTTATGTAATTTAATTTCTGCAATTTAATTTTCTGTAATTTTTCTGTAATTTAATTTCTGTAATTTAATTTCCTGTAATTTTTCTGTAATTTAATTTTCTGCAAATTTTTTCATGTTTCTGAATTTTTTGTAATTTTCATATATTTTATTATGTTATGTATATTAAGAAATATATATTTTAGATTTTTTTAATTGGTGGCTTAAGTGTCACCTAAGCGACGCCTAAGCAGACGCTTAAGCGTCTAAGCGCTTAGGGACCCGTGAACATCTTGGTTCGGTTTGACGCCTTGACAACTATGAATAAACCACATGTATATGGGAAAATATGGAAAGAGGTCATATCAGTTTTCTTCCTCTTTCGCGAGAATATTTTTTTTCTTGTTTGTCGTCTACACGCACAGTCAATAATGAAGCACCAACCTTAACATATATTGATCAAGCTAGTGTCTTGCTTATAACCGGCCTACGTACGGAACAACCTGCGAATAAGAGAAGAGATGATAGTTCCTGGTTTCCAACAGTTTACTTTACCTGCAGTATGTAACACAATGCATTAATTTTCACTTTGCGCCCCTAGATCTCAGGTTTTCACCTTCTTTGAGGCACTCCTTTTGCTGCTGCTACCATTGTTAATTTTAGTCCATGAGAAAGAGGTATGCGGTTTCGAGATATGCAATAGATATAATAAGCGTGTGTTCAACCAATTTTTAGTTTCTAGACATATAGCATCTATGAAAATATAACTTTCTATCATATTGCATAAACAAAGTCCAAACCAAGTAATTTCAGAGGAAGGTAGGGACCTGGGGAGTAGATATATAAAAGATATACTGTAAATGGATCAGCAATGATTAATGTTCTTCATACTTGTTGCTTCCCCTCCTGCTCAATTCTAAAGCATTTATTTATCGAAAGGATCAAGTGCAAAGTGATCGATCGACCCTTTTCTGTCTGCAGGTAACATGCCACAAGATTAACTCAAATGGACATCTTATTTCTAAAACTGATTCCATGCGGCATTTAACTCAAAGCAGCAATGATGATATATTTGTATATATTTTTTAACAAATTTGTACAGATGATTTTTTTTAATGTAAATAGAAGATATGTAGATGACAAAAACTAGACTGAGAACAATTAGATTAGGTATGAGAACACTTCATAGCTTCTTTAGAAATTTTTTTTTTTGTTTTTGGTTTCTGCATGTTTTGTGAAAAATACATCTATGGTATATGCCTATATTTTACATTTTTTTCTTACTAAAATCATTTTTATACATCATTTAAATTATGCACAAATTTATGCTTTGGTAAGTGGGGTTGACCTCATATTTCAACTGAGGTCGACCTCATAGCTTATTCTAGACATTTTTGCTAGAGTCTATTTGTCATGCCCCGTCAATTTAGCAGCGGAATAAATCGGGGAGGCATGAACAACGAGTATGGTAACGTAAATTGCGCATACAATCGCAAATATCAGAGCAACTAATGAACAATAATTACAATAAAACTCATCATTTTATTGATAATCCATCTAATCTACTACAACCACTAATTCGGAGCCAAAACATAGGGCTCAATGACATTATTACATTGGAAAAGAAGTCTAAAGCAAATATCTAACCAGACTCTAAGGTACTAAGGACATTCCATCGCTATGACTTCAGGACGCTCATCACTCCAGTCCAATCCCGTTGTTGTGTGTAAGGTCATACCTTGACTTACCTGAAAACACAATAACAAATAACGAAGGGTGAGCGATAACGCTCAGTAGGACTTAATATCCCGTGTAAACAAGCATGCTTTAAGTGATTAATGTCTTGTAACGCAGGTTAACTAGAGAGAACGATCATGTATGGTCAAGCGAGTAATAGTACAAGATAACAAGTGAACGACATTACATTTCTCAAGGGTATCGCAAAATTAGAATGACAACATAAAGAGATAGCGTGTAACAAGATAGAGTATAACAAGATAGCGTGTATCAAAATGACATGTAATATGATAGCTTGTATCAAGGTGGCGTGTAACCAGATAGCTTGTATATCAAGATAGCGTGTAACGAGATTGCATGTAAAGAGATAGCATGTATGGTTGCACCACGGTGCACTAGTCGAGTATGGCAATAGTCACTTTGGGACAGTAGCCATTTAACGATAGTACATTTCGTCTGAACTCCTCAGACTAATGTTAATCAGTCAGTGCTAGCACACTAGTAGCACAGAACTGGCACACTATGTCTGAACTCCTCAGACTAATGTTAATCAGTCAGTGCTAGCACACTAGTAGCACAGAACTGGCACACTATGTCTGAACTCCTCAGACTAATAGTAAAACAATTAGATGTCTAGCCAATGTCGAGATAGTCAGAACCGGTGCAATGCATAACACCGTCAATAGCCCCTGCAGGTATTTTCGGGTGGCTCTCTGCCCCAGGACTAGATTGGAGCCCTCGGACACTCTCCGTGCCCTGCACACTATGCATTCAAGTTAGTAGGTCACCAGACCCATATTATGGCGCTAGACAGTCATGTATAGTACAAGCAATGGGAGCCACAACAGCTCAAGAGTCTCAAGAGAGTACTAGATGAATAGACGAGATAGTAGAGTGAACGTGAATAGATGAGAGTACAAGGAGAGTAGACGAGATAGGGGTATAATCGTAAAACAACGATAAACCACGATAGTAACGGTTGCACAGCACCAGGTCGGGTACGGCAGTCTGGTAGAAGTCAGATCCGCCCATTAGCCGTGATATGGACACTAGCTAGATGGTCCGGCGTGATCACAAGATAAGAGAGATTTCACTAAGGTTGTTTGGATCGTACTGATCCCTAAGAGTGTAACGGAATTTAAAGGTACAACCAGCTCGTCGGCAATGGACGTGTGCCAAAGCCAAGAAGACTTACGGAGGCCTTGACAAGGAGTCCCTGGTCCAGTCGAGAGTATTCCCGATGGAGAGGTGGTCCATGTCAAGAAAAAGTGTGTAACGAAACGTTGTCCGTCTTGCCTCGAGTGCTCGAAGGCAGAGGGACGCGATAACGATGTACAAATCACGCGAGTAAAACGAAGACATGTGTCATTTAAATAATAGGTAAATTAGGTAATTAATTTCACTTAATTACCAGATACATTATTGAGTAATTTAATAGGGTCAAATGGCAATAAACAATGTTTAGTGTGCAAGTGTAAAGAAATCATGGGAATAGAGTAAGTCGTGCTCACGGCTTTTAAATTAATAAGAGTCATTTAAATATTATCCAATAAAAATATTCAGATCATTTATCAAGCTTAACAGTACATGGTTTAACTTGTACAAGGATTAGATGGCATTTAAAGCAGAGATATAAGAGCAATTAAAGGTTCTGGCCGAAATTTCAAGAACGTGACGGAGGTACCCGTCGTGACTCCAAGTCGCGACAAGGCGGCTGGACGCGACAAGCGAACCGGAGTCGCGGCGGCTTAGGTCGCCGCGTTATTAACGCGACATGATAGAGGGGTGCGACTCGACTGGTATCGCGGCGGATCGCGCCGTCGCGATAGCAGGAGAGTCCGGCCCATTTTTCCCCTTTTTCCAGGGCGAGTCATCTGTGATACAGGGACGTTGTAAATTCCATATAAAATAGTACGGTGATCCAAAAAACATGAAACCAGTTTTAAACGAAATTAGACATGTATATCTATCAACATGCACGATTAATTTGAAAATAGACAAGGTTTAGACATGCATTGATCAGGTTACTTTTCGGTGACCTAAACAGGCGCAGTCAGGGTTCAACGAATTTATTGGAGATGAATACTTGACGAAAAATTATGAAACCAGTGGCGTTTGAAAGATAACATGTAGTAGTATTTATGATAATTTTATCATGGAATGATGTCAAGTTTGAACGAGATTAAAAAGGAAACAAGGAGGGTCAAGTGCACAGGTCTGATAAATATTCAAAGATTTAATTCTCTCTCATGAGAGATCGAAATCAAGCAAGACCAGGGGCGTTTGAAAGCTAATGTGATGTAGTATATCTGAAAATTTTATCATGGCATGAGAGCATGTACACATCAGGAATTAGAGAAAACATGAGATTACGGTTCATGGTGACAGTAGGATTTCACGAATTAAATTCGCCCAAATGGGTGAACAAAATACCACGAAACCATAGGGCTTTTGAAGAGGTACATGAAGGATACCTAGGATAATTATTTCACGATTTTTTCTTGAGAGATTGCCTACCTTTTTCATGGAGCAAGAAAACCGTAGTTTGGATGACGAAAATCCGAAAACCCTTCTTGTTCTAGCCTCCTCCTCCTTGCTCCTTTGTCTCCAGCCCTTCTCCTCTTTCTCCAGAGCTCTAGCCACGAAAATGGGTTGCTAATGATAAGTTTTTTGGTGTATATGGCCAACTATAGGAGTCCTAGTCATTATAAGAGTCCTCCTTTCCATTAAACTCTAAATTTCCTTCCTTATCTCCCACTTTCTCTTATTTATCCACCTAATATGGCTAGGGAGAGAGCTAATTTCGTGGGTAATGGTTTAGGATAGGATTAGGACTTTTATTAAGATATTTATAAGCTAGTTTAGTCATTATCTTATCCCTTTTTAATTTATTTAAATATTAACTTCGAATTTACACATTTATTTCTCATATTCTAGCATTAATCCACTAATTGGCTTAGGGAGAGATCTAATTTTATGGCTAATGTGTTAGGATGGGATGGGGACTCCTTTTAAGATATATATGAGTCTTATTAGTGCTTTAATGACCCCTTTTTAATTAAGAGATAATATAGTTACGAATTTCCCTATTTAATTTGTGTCTCTTATATTTAACCCAATTGCCTCACATCTAAATCCCAATTTTTTGATTAGTGTAGAGGTATTCTTTAGTCCCACATTGAAAGATAGTGAGAACAAGTGTGTGCTTATCAGCAAGAGTCTCACCTCTTCTCCCAAGAGGGCCCTTTTAAAGGACAAAACCCCAAGCATGGGGACAATACCTCTTGGGAGGCACACTTAAATCACGTCTCTTCATTGGCGCCGTCTGTGGGAACGAACAAGAGGCCATGCGCCCTACCCGAGCGTCTCATCTTCATGAGACCCGCACACCCTTATCCTCACTGGGGGGGCTGTGTAGAGGTATTCTTTAGTCCCACATTGAAAGATAGTGAGAACAAGTGTGTGCTTATCAGCAAGAGTCTCACCTCTTCTCCCAAGAGGGCCCTTTTAAAGGACAAAACCCCAAGCATGGGGACAATACCTCTTGGGAGGCACACTTAAATCACGTCTCTTCAATTAGGATAGAGTCCTATTGGGTTAGACTAGGGTTAGGACTCTTTTTAAGATAAGTAAGAGTTAAAATAATCATTATCTTAACCCTTTTCTATTTATTACTATTTTTAGGTACGAATTTAGACTAATTACTTCCCATCTCATGATGGGCTCTTCTCATTTGGGCCCAACAATTCATGTTAGGTCCATTAATCAAACCCATTACTAATTTAACTTAATGGGTATTGATTTAGTTTCCAATTATTCACCATTTATCCTTATGTAAATCTATTTATCACACTTATTCAAGTAATTTTATATTTTTAAATTGAATAAATATTATTCATGCCAATATTTCTAATATTCATCATTTGGGTTATTACTCTTGGCTCAATAACTCATGTGAGCTTAATTGTACAACCCGTGTACTTACTTTACTTATTGGATTTTTAATTATCCTTTTATTAGAGAATTTATTCATGGGCCAAGATTGTCCATTGGTCCAAATATCATAATGGGCTATCATCTCATATTATTTAAAGTCTACCCACATGTTTATTTTTATTTATAATCCACTTTGGGTCAGAAAATAATGAGTTCTTTGACTTATTCCTTAATTATGCTAATAAGTCGCATAAATTCTTAAACTTGGTCTAAACGATTTTTCTGTGCCCAAATTTCTTGATAGGTCATTATAGAACATTATTTAAAGTATAACTACTATTTTTACAAAATTTTTATAGGGGTTTATACGCATGCAATAATGATGTGTATCGTTTTAATTAATTGAATTTATTAATAGATAAAATTTCTATTTATCTATAATTTTTAATTAATGAACTTTCCGGGGTACTACACTATTCTATCTTCACATTATTATCATATACTTTACTTTTTTTAATGACATTATCTTTTGGAAAATAATTTTGTTTAATTGTGTCTAGGCTTCTTTCCGTTTTGCAATTGAGAGGGAGGTGGCGGATGCAAGAATTGCATGGGACAAGAATTGGAGAAAATCGAACTAAAATGCCCAAAGCTACTTTACATACTAGTAGCTCCAAAAGTTTTGTGAGACAGAAGAGAAAAATGGTTAAATCTCATATATTTAATCTTTATTATATTCATAGTGTTTAAATTCATATTCTTGTTGTATTTAAACTTGTATGAGAAAGACAAAGGCGGTCCTGTGTCTTATAAGGAGTTATTTGAGCATACACATCAAAGAAAAAATATAGGTGATTTTGTTTCACAGAAGGCGAAAGAGGTGATGGTATGTATTTCTTTTCTACAACTTATATATTGAATGTTCTTCAATGTTCATGTATTTTTTAGCTTATTAACAAATTAAAATCTAATATTTTGTAGGAGACATACGTAGAACAAATGGTAGACAAATATGGAGATGACTCCGTGCACCATCTTGAGTTCGATCCCACGGCTTGGTTGGCTGCAACTAGTCAGCACAAAAAAGGCTAGGTATTCAAATTTGGGAGTGGTTTAGATGCTGGTGGAGTCATCAGCTCCTCTCAGGACTCACATGGCTCCACCACTGTGATGACTCCATCTCACACCCTACCCAGCGACCAAGTTCGTGAGGTCGTTTTTGATGCATTAAGCAATTGGTTAAAGTAAACTCTGGTCCCTACTTTAAGAACAATGAGTGTTGGTTTGAGATCTCTTATTAGGGTGGCTTCTTCCGGTGATAGTCATGTATGTATATATTTAATTATTCTTCATCTTATTATGATTATTTGTTATTTCTCTTTATTGTTTGTAGACCCCTCCTTGTCCCGATCATGCTATTGAGGCTCGTGAGACCGAAAGAGATGATGATGAGGATCTCTATATATTTTTTATATTTTTAGAAAATAATCTTACGTTTGTTGTGAACATTCAAATGAGACATTAATTGTAATTATGGATTTATGTTTGTATATGTGTGATGTGTGATATGTGTATGTGCTTAGTTGTATGTTTGAATGTGTAGGTTTAAAGGTACATGTAAAAAAATCATGAGAAAACTATTTTTAAAATATTTTTTGGGGTTTCCGATTTAGCAACATATTTACTATGGAAATATGCGTAGCTAATCCATAGCTACTTGGCTACAGATTGGCTAAAGAAGTATCTACAGCTAATTCGTAGCTCAATTTAGCTATGGATTTGCTATAGGTAATTCCGTAGCTATTCTGTCGTTAATTTAGCTACAAATTTGCTACAGAAATATTCATAGCTAATGAGCTACAGAATAGCTACGGAAATATTCATAGCTAATTAGCTACGGATTAGCTACGAATATTATCTGCAGCTATTTAGCGGCCAAGATTTAGCTACAAACATAATCCGTAGCTGATCTATAGCTAATCAGTAGCTATACTATTTAGCTATAGATTAGCTATGGATTGTGTCCATATCTAATCCACAATATTCTTGTAGTGAAGAGAAATCTTATAAAATATCCAATTTAAGGCTATTTTGAACATTATGTAAGCTTTCATTACACTACAACAAAACTGGGCAACACTTACGTCGAAAAAGCGTAAGTGTAAGTGTCAAAACCGTAAGAACAGACATATACTTACGAAACTTCCTACGGTTCATTTTCGTAAGTACAGCAAGCGTGGCTATAGCCTTACTTACGGTTAAGAATACGTAATAAATACATTGTTTATAAACCGTAATAATATAGACTTGGCCTACTTTTATAAAGCATAAGTATACTATGAAAGATCATAAGAAATATCCCAATAGAAGATGACATACGAAAATTAATCACTACGTTAGAAACCGTAGCTATTATATGTAGTTACGCACCTCTGAACAGTAAGAAAACTCCCAGTACAAATATATATAATCCATAATTTGACTAAAAATATAGCCTACATATTAACATACATCCACACACATAGCACACAACCTACATATTTACATACACAATCCACACACATAGCACACAACCTGCATATTTACATACACAATCCACACACATAGCCCACAACTTGCATATTTACATTACATAACTTACACTGTTTGAAAAGAAACATTCACATAATTACACCGCCAAAACTAGTGCATATAGCACTGATTTATATCACATTACAAATACAACATAAAATTTAAACATCACATACACCATTGTTTGTCCTGAGGATAAGACAATCATAATTGTTTTGGTCATAACATAAATCTAATGAACATAATTGTTTCATAATGTGAGAGTGGAGAATGTTCTTAAGGGAGGAGAGCTGTTCTGTTGGCACAATAAAAACTTCAGGTCTCATCTAACTCAACCTACAAAATAAAAATCATTCAATTAGTATACATATAAACAAGTTCTTCATTTATTTCCAAAATAATTCTGTAAAATAAAACTTCAGGTGCCATAAACTTACAAAGTCTCTGAACCACACAATGTGACTTCCAACAGCATCTTGGACGATTTTTCGTTCATTGTCTTTCACAAATAGAGGTGCATTGGGTTTGTAAGCAAACAAAATAGCTACCTCATAATACTCCTCGCCCAAACTCTTACCCATAACCATCTTAGATTTATCTAACGACATGATTATGGCATTGGCTACCGGCTGTCCTTCCATGTCACACAACTTCACTTTCTTGCCCAACATCAAACTATGTTATTCAATTCATTATATAGATCACACATCAAGACACAATTGAGTTTCTAATGAGAATATAGAACATAATGAGATATGAACATATTTACCTCTTTTCCTTTAGGTTCTATTACAATTGCAGATGATTGCACGCATCTTTCCATATTTGGAGTACTTTCTACCTGTTTTGACTATCAAGAAAGAAGAAGACTAGTAAGAAAAAAAATATTTCACAAAGAAGACTTCATAAGCACAAGCCAAGAGTTTATTTCTACTACTGCAAATGTATTAGTGTTAAATAAGTGAGAGTGCTGCAAATGTATGTTCATTGTAATCAGCTCCTGCCCAAGTTGATGAAGTGAGCAAAGGAAGTGTCCAACGGCTAAGCCAGACTTTATCAAAAGCAAGAACATCAGAATAATCAAGTAATCAGGTAATCTACCACCTGATCCAAGAGTTAATCAGGAAAAACAAAACTATCATTGATTCATGTTAATCTGATAGAAATAACATTATGTAATAGCCAGGAGACGTATCTTCTATTCTCAAAAGTTACAGACTTTAACATCAACATTCCTGATAGTGACAGACAACAACATCCTTAAAATAGAGAAATCATAACATGATTATTAATCCCTAAAAAGTGTCATTAATTTGAACAGACAGAAGCAGAAACAAAGAGAATAATACACCATGTAGATTTTTGGGGCCTCACCCCCTCCCAGTTTTAGGATGACTTAGCTGTGCAGCATACCCAAACAGAAGGAGAATAATCACCCAAAAGAGAAAATATTTGCGTACATATTTGAATGTTTCCTACCGCTAAAATTAGATTTCACATATTTTAAGTAAGTGTTATCAAACGTCACCTTACTGAAGCAACTTGCATCAAGACCCTCATTTCCATAGTTATCGAGCTTTAACCAAACATGGTGGTACCTTCCCTCCAGAAGTGACCAGAGTATATTTTCATGGTCCATAAATCAGTCAGTGATGATCTTTCTTTCTTTTTTTCCCTTTTCCATTTCTTGAGAGGGTTCCTCAAGATTGGAGCAAAGCTCCCACCATTCATCCAAACAGTCTAGTCAGTAGACTAAGGTTGGATAGATTCGTTGGTTGTGTAAGACAAAATAGTTTCTAGCTATTTTGAAGTGCCTATGCAAGAGTATGTGCTATAAGAGTTTCAATGTTGCATTCTATGAATTGTAACAGCTACCCTACGAATTTGAGCTCACTACAATACACAATGGTTGGAAGAAACCCAGCATAGGTAAAGGGGCAGTTAAGTATGGAGTTAGTCTCAATTCCAGATTTCTGACATGAAATCACTGATTTGCCATAACTGTGGCCACTGCAGTGATCTGAGTGGATGTCCTCAGTCTCAATTCCATATTGGAGGACAGCAAGGACATGCCCAGAAAGCCAACTGAAATGTATTATGCAAATCCATCTAAAGTACTTGCTATTCACATTTTACATGGATGAAATGAAAACATTTTAGAATTACCTCAACAACGATAGACTCAACTTTACCCAATCTCTCTACCAATTCTTTAACCATAGCATTGAGTTGAGCATTTTCTGCTCTTAATTGGGCTTGGCATTGGCTTGAAGTACCCCACAAACTTGTTGGTGTCGGGCCTGTGCCCACTCCACGTACTCGGCCAGGCCTTTCTTTCCCAAATACTTGTGAGTAAATATCATCTGCACTTGCAATTGATGAACTTGAGGATGATGATGGTTGTGTGATTTTTACTTCCTGAAGTTTTGTCTACAATAAACACATATATAGTATTAATGAAATAAACACAGTGTACATAACATAAAATTGGAAAACAACAATCTATGTCATACAATCATAGCAGTAGTCTCTTCATTAACAGGTTGCCCACTTTTTTTCACACGGGTCCTTATAAATAGGTCCCCGCGATCAAGTTTCACTCCATTTTTTACAAACTAGAAGACAAATTGTAGAACATAAAAAAATGAGAATCTATGAAATAAGTGTTAGAAAAAAATGAGAACAGAAAGCACAGAGATAAGACTTAGGAAAAAAACAAGGATTACCTCCTCCTCATTGATGTCTGCAAAGCTCTTTGTCCCAACACAATGAAAATATAATACTTATGATGACTTTTACTTTTCTTGTTTATGTCACTATACCTCTATAAAACACAGACGTAACTCTTAGCAAAAAAATATCATGAACATGTCTTCAGCAAAAAAAAGAAAATTTACCTTCTATAAGAAAAACATTTTAAGCATTTTACCTTCCAACTATTAGAAGACCATGTTTGAACAACTCTTGCCCATTGTTCTGCATTAACTCTTGGATCAAGTGGCATTTGTTGTTCATTTTGCTTCAAAGTTGGGTTGAAGTATTTGTTTCTCAATTCATATTTCCAAGACCTCCACTTTTGATCCAAGTCCTTCATCACCCACTCTTTCAAATATGCTGGAATATCATATTTTCTCTACAATACATACTCATATAATTAGTATGTAATAGATTGAACATAGAAAAGTAACATATGTATTCTAGAAATCACCTAGACATACTCCCACACATCATCCTTATGGGTGGCAGACATTGCCCTCCAAGTTGGAGCATCAATTGGCATTTTATCACCAAGACGGGCAATCGTTCCTAAAAATAATTTCAAAGAATGGCCACCCTCTCCAACTGGTTGTCCAAGTTCATTTATCTGGAAAACAATTCGTTTACCATTATCTAAACCATGCACAGAACTTAGTTTTGTTGCTCCTCTATGCTTCTTTTTAGAAACTTCCACAACCACCTCTTGCACCTCTATTTTTCTTATGATCAAGTCATCTACAAATTTCTCAAATTCTGCTCTACTGAACCAATCACATGTAAGCTGAAAACATTACAGGAAATTAGTATGTTGGATGAAAAAACAAGACATGTAATTTGAAAGAGGAGCATAACTCACAAAAGATGGGTAATCATCCAAGGAAAATGTGGGTGGATCATTCTGTATGAAGTGGTAGATGTAGTATAATACAAAAAACTCACACTCAGTGCCATTGGTTTGTTGTGGAACCTATGAAAAAAAAAAGGCATAAACAAGTGGTAGAAATAAAATAGTAGTTAGATCATGTAGCATATATGTCTCTAATCATTTTCCGATGGAATTGAAATATCTATAAATGACATTGCATCAACAATCACTGCCTTGTTCTTTGTAGCATATATGTCCTTCAAAAATCTAAAAAAAAAAGAATCAATATATTAGAGATAGGTCGCCAATATATTACCTATGAATCATAGAACTAATGTAACACTAGCCTTTGAATTGGCCGAACAAGTTTTGTTGGGTCAATAATATGGAGGGAATCAAGAAGCATGATGAATGGCAAATCATCTTCTTCCTCATAACACAATATTACAAGACTCCAATGCCCCCTACATAACAAAAAAATTATAAGGCCTATTTTTTTTAACAACTTCCTCATGCTATTTTTTGTAACTTACCACATGCATATCGGCACGAATGAGTACTTCTTTAAAAATACATCTTTATCTTTGACCCATGTCAACATCTTTTTCCATTGAGAAGCATTAGACTTATAATATGAAAACCATAAGCAATCCCAACAATCATACTTTTTCAAATGCTCAGCTGACAGAATACTCTATAGATAACTACAATTCCATTTATTGTTAGAAATTCTATCAATTATAATGGAAGGCTTTAAGTTAAAAAAAAAATTAGAAACTCAATCAATATGTTGTTGGAAGGTATTTGTATCTAATTTTTCAGATGCTCCAGTTCCGCTAGTTTCTTGACTTTCTCCATCTGCTTTGGAAATCCCATAACATTCTGACAAGTCTTTCTTCTTTGCCTTCAAAATATCTGCACTTGCAATAGGGCCAGAAGGCTTGCTCGTCTTCATTACAGCCTAACTTTTATCAGACTCGCCTTCAATGGGTTCTACATAGTCCACACTTCTTTTTCTCCCCCTGTTACATGCAAACAATATAATACTAAATATTATAGACACAATTTAATCCTCTTTCTCAACATTAACATGATGACAGATATAAGACTTACATGTCTCTTTATCAGCAATATCTGAAATTGAGATCAAATTTGAAGAATGGTTAAGATCAAGTTAAATAATACTGAAAGCATATACAAAAAAACCATTATAATGGTTAACATCAAGTTAAATAAAAATCTCCAAGAAAACATGATAGTAAAGACCCTTTTACAAGAACACAGACCAGGGATACTGTTTTTTTTTGGAAACATGGATGGTTGCCACGGGTAAATTAAAATAAAAAGGAATGCACGAAGGATGATCAATGACAGCCCATATACAAAAAGTCTCCACACCAAGATAGTGTGTCAACCTAACTCCCCAAAGACAAAAAGAATGAGGAATTATGGAGACTCACTTACAACAATGAGAAGCCCAAAAAACCACTTACAAAGTTCCCCATTGGCTGATGTGTCCTCTGTCCCACTGAAAGCATACCTCATCAATATCATCACCAGAATTGTAATAAAAAAAATTACAAAAACATTTCAAATAAAAATCTCTTGCCCATCAATTCCCACCCTTTCCCATGTAACATGGATATCATCTAAATTATCACTATCAACATCATCAATGCCCAGTATTTTGTTTTCTACATCATTCTCAATGCTCTCCTCAATTTGCAAATCAAAATAATTTCTTGGCTTTGTCTTCCTCACCACACACCATCCTTGATCTTTTGGATCATCTATGTACCATACTTGCTCCACTTGAGAGGCTAAAACATATGGCTCAGTTGTACGTAACTTATATTTAAAGTTGACCATTGTGAAGTCTTCTTCTTCTCTCACTCCTCGTTGAATATCCACCCAGTCACATTTGAAGAGCAACACTGTTCTGGTACCATAATAGTTCAACTCCAGAATTTCATCTAAAATGCCGTAATATGTCACTTGCCCTCGAATAGGAGATTTATCTTTTAAACTTGAGAAACTTGAGATTTTTACAGACATGGCAACTCCACTATTTTGTGTGACCCTATGTCGTTCCACATGTTGAGTTTGAAAGCGATACCCATTTACTAAACAAGAGTTAAACTTCTTCACCATATTTATTGGTCGATCCTTTATGCAACATATATTTCTATCCAACCCATCTCCACATTGTGCTTGCAAAGTGTCAACCTACATAACATGATGCATGTGGGTTATCATCACGAAAATGAATACAAGTGGGTGAAAACCTAAAGTAAAATGAGAATGGTCTACATCACTCACTTTAAATTTAAACCATTGCTGAAATTCGAATGTATGACACCTCTCGATCTCCATTTCTGTTGATTGTGGTCTTCCACTCCGTATAAAAGCAAGGTGCATACTATATAAAACACTTGTTATGAGATATACATATAAGGACTATCAATTAGGAAACATATAATATACAAGTGATCATCTTACTTACTCAATAAAAGGAGCAATTGCCTCACAATTGAACAAGGCATATCGATGAGCTTGATTCAACTCTTCATCACTTAGATAATAATTGGTGCCGGCGCCTAAAGGTCGGCCTCCTTCAGAACATATCTCACATCCCTTTTCAATTGGAATGTTACCATCATTTTAATTTCTTAAGGGTTGATTAAGCCATGTCTGAACATCATCATCTAAATACCTAGCAGCAAATGTAAGTGTCTCCTCCGCGATATAGCCTTCGGCCATTGAACCTTCTGGGCATGCCCTATTTCGCACATAGGACTTAAGTCTCACTAGAAACCTAACAAATTAATATTAGATAGAAATCACATTATTAATAGAAATAAATATTTTATAAATTTAGGCTACACACATACCTTTCAATGGGGTACATCCACCTATAATGTATAGGGCCAGCAACTCTTGCTTCATCAGGTAAGTGGATGAGAAGATGTACCATGATATCTAAGAAACTTGGTAGGAAAATCATCTCCAAGTGACACAAAATGTTTTCAACTTCTTGCCATAGAGTATAGAAATCATTTGAAGATGATGTCTTTGAACATACTTGTGAAAAAATTACAAAGATTAATAATTACAGACCTCAATTCCTTTTGTGTCATTCCCCTCATTGCCATAGGAAGTAATTGTTGGATGAGCACATGACAATCGTGACTCTTCAAACCCCAAATCTTCTTGCGATCGTTGGGGTTCACATGCCTTGATATGTTATATGCATAACTATCTAGAACTTTCACATTTTTAAAGACTTTACAAATGGTTCGTCTCTCAATGTTGCTCAATATAAACATGGCAGGCGGCAACAACAATCTATTAGAGCTCAAAGTTTGTGGCTGAAGTGTAGTCCTTATACCCAAATCTTGTAGATCATTACGAGCTTTCAAGCCATCCTTACTTTTCCATCAATGTCCAAAAGAGTACTAAGAATACTATCACAAATATTTTTTTCATTATGCATTACATCAAGATTATGTCGGAGAAGTAACAACTTCCAATATGGCAATTCAAAAAAGATGTTTTTTTTCTTCCATGATAAATAGTTGGTAGAACCTTCAACATTACTCATAGATGTGTCTTCCTTATGTTTTCCCTTTACCTTTTTTTTCGTTTTAGGAACCTTGCCAAAATTAAAGGTCAGTCCATGTAACTACTCCAATATATCACTCCCAGATAATGAAATTGGTCTACTTCTCAGTTCTTCTTTTCCATCAAACTGTCGTTTTAAAGAACAAAATTTGTGATCATGTTTCAGCCATCGACGATGATTTGTGTAAACCACTTGCTTTCAACCATTGTGAACTTATCTCTACATTACATGTAGGACAAGCTAGTCGACCCTTGGTGCTTCAACCAGACAGATAAGCATATGCAGGAAAATCATTAATGGTCCACAGTAATGCAGCACGCATACAAAAGGTTTCACCTTTAGAAGCATCATATGTTTCAACTCCATGCCATAGTATTTGCAATTCTTCTACTAGTGGTTGAAGATACACATCAATATCATTTCTTGGTCCATTACGGCCTAATGGGCCAGGAATGATTAAAAATAAAAAAATATTTTGTGGCTTCATACACTGCCATAGACGTAGGTTGTATGGTGTCAATACCACAAGCCATGTACTATGACTCGTACTCATTGTTCCAAAAGGATTGAAACCATCACTTGCCAAACCTAAACGTACATTGCGAGATTCTAAACCAAACTCATCTATGGCATCTAAAGCTTTCCAACAAGGGGAATCAGCTGGATGTCTCAATATACCATCTTCTTGCCGCTCATCACTATGTCATCTCATGTTTGCTGAAAATTTACTACACATATATAATCTTTTCAACCTTGGAATTAAGGGAAAGTGCCGAAGAACCTTCTTGGCTATCTTTTTTTTTTTATACCCACTCTTTTCCATTGTAGTCCATCTAGATTCTCCACATTTGGGACATTGCTCATGAGACTCATAGTCTTTCCAATATAAAATGCAATCATTTGGGCATGCATCAATTTTTTGATAACTGTATCCCAACTTACTAATGATTTTTTTTAATTCATAAAATGTACTTGGCAATACCTTACCTTCTGGAAGTGCTTCTTTTCAACAACTTCAATAGCATGTTGAAGGATTTGTTACTCATTTTACCCATACATTTTATGTTGAACAATTGGATTATAAATGATAGTTTGTTGAAAGTCTTGCATCCTGGATACAATGGTTGTTCAACATCTTCCTGTAGATTTTCAAATGTACCATTGTCCCCTTTATTCTGATTGGCAGAGATGTTTTACATGTATATTTTATTTTCCAAGCTAAATACATCTCGCAACATTGAACGCATACCACCATACTTTGAGACATCTTCACATGTAGAATCTAGGGATGTCGGCCTACTGCAAGATGAATTAGGCCCATGAAACACCCAAAACTTTTTGTCTTTGATGACTCCATTGAAGTATAAATGTTCCCTAACTACGTTCTTGTCCCATTTACACATACATACACAATGAACACAAGGGCACTTGATAGTTGACAGCATATCAGAATACCCACATGCAAAATCAATGAACAAGTCCACTCCATCTAGATATTCCTTTGAGTGTTTTGGCTTGTCCATCCAACTCCAATCCATTTTCTTAATGATTACTTTACTCTAACAAAAAAAAAATCTCATCATATACTCATTGACAAAAAATAAATTACAAAAAATAAATTACAAAAAATAGATTTTAAGTCCCCAAAGATTTCTACATGTATAATGATCATTCTTATAAGTCATACATACTTAGTTGCAGTTTGTTCTGCAGCACCTTCGTGGCTTCTTCAAACAACAGCTTCACTGCGAGATGTCTACAAACATAAAGCGAAAACATGGTCAAGTAAAAATGGAAGAACAAGAAGTATCTGACAAAAACTAACAAATAAGCACTTGAATTAAGTAAACTTGAATTAATCCCCCTGTATTATTATGTACTCCTTCAGCTTTCATTGCAGCCTAATCAATGTAGGCAATTAAGAAAGATAAGAAATTCTTCAGTTTGAGTAAACTGAGATGGAGCCAGATAAATTATTTGGGCGTGGATATTGTCAAGGTTCATTACAGCATTGCACATTTCTGTCTAAACTAGTGGAGGATCTGCACTATAGGAACATTGTGCATGGAAAGCACACCACAAAAATGACAAATAAGCACTTGCATAATCTGGCAGGCGAGACTGTTACAGAAATGGCAGCAACATAAAACAAGAAAATAGAAAGCAAAAGCCAAATTGGTAAAACATTCCATGCCAAGGACAATCATCTCAGCATTTTTTTTTGTAGACACTTGATTATGGAAAATGGGTTTCACAACAATACAAATTTATTTTCATAACCCCATACAATGAAAAAAATAACCTAAAATTTAGTGGAAAAATAATCACTCCATACAATGAAAGGAAACATAGATAAGACAAAATAGTAGGCGAATCACATACAAATGTTTAATGAATGAAAAATACCAAGTATATGAAAATCTAAATGCCTTATATCAAAAGCTTAATGACTAAACCCATGTTCTAACAGAGAAGCCCTAGTGATTGGATCTAAATTTGGGAAAGAAAGCCCAAACACCTCTCATTCCTTTATTCATAGAACATCATTGGTGTTCCAAGTTGCCTAATTTTTATCTAGGGAAATTACCCTCTTATAGGAATAATTGCATAATTGACTCTTAGATACAATGATACACATATAACCCCACTACATGAAGATCTTCATCCTAAAGCAAATGCAAGAACACCAAGCTAGGAAATCCTCATCCTAAAGCTCATCATCAAACAGGGAATCACTGCGGGCATGGATCGCATGCCTGCACAAGGTTGAACAGGCAGATGAATGATGTGCCTCGACCAATAAGTCGCACTGAATAAACCCACAGTGTGGCAACGGAGGAGGGGGGGCAAGGAGGGGCCCCTCACACAAGGAGGGGCCGATTGGGGAGACTAGCGGAAATGCAGAAGTGGGTGATGGTCCGAGGTGAAGGAGGATGCCTGGGACACCAGGTGGGGGGCTCCGACTAGGGAGGCTAACGCTCAACGGGATGGGATGGCCGATGGAGGGAATGGATGGCCAAGGCACAGATGGTGGCAGCAGACTGGTGGTCCGACAAAAGGAGATCAGTTGAGAGATAGAGAGTGAGAAAGAGAGACAGAGAAGGGAGAGAGGGAGAAGGTAGGAGGGAAGGAGAGACACCTACTGTAAGAACCTCTTCGTGCAAACTCTTCAATCGTCAGTGGTGGAGTAGCATTCCTCGCACATCGGAGTGGTAGGAGGCGCGCCGAAGTGGCAAGCAGCCTGGGTGGCCGTCGGGGATGGCACAGTGCCGGAGATTTTGGATTTGGGATTTCGATCTCACCGGTGGCGATGGGGGACGGCAAAGCGTAGGGGGAGGAGATGGGGGACGGCAAAGCGTAGGAGAGGAGATGGGGACGGGAGGAGATGGGTTTTGTTTTTTGAGAGAGAGATGGGTTCGGGGGCTCGAGGGTTTTGGGGTTTTCTTTTCAGAGGGTGGGATTTGTGTGAGAGAAGACCGCCCAGAATTTTTGGGTCTATATTCACGGTTTTCATTTTTTTACGTTTAGCACACAGCCTATGCTTACGGTGTAGTTACAGTCTTGGAGATGTCATATTAAAATATTAATAAATTTTATAATAACCGTAAGTACAGCAACTAATATACTTACAAAAACTGAAACCGTAACGGACTTTCCGTAAGTGTTGCCCAGTTTTGTTGTAGTGTTATCACCTTATGGTGAGATCTCTAGCTACCACCAAATGATGTGACACAACATTTAATCCAATCTATTTATGGGTTTGATTCACTCAAGGTATGCATGGTTGGGGTGTCTATTCTACATAGTATGTTATTTGAGAGAAAAACATACAGAAGTCACTAGATAAATTGATTGACGTACTTGGCTGGGACATCCTTCAAATTTCACCGCTAAAAGTACGTCAAAACCTTAAAACATTGGTCCACAATTTACATTAGATATATATTATACTGTAACAAATGAATGTATAATGAAATCGATGTGAAAACATTGAAGGTAGTTGGCAGAAGAGAAAACACCAATACAGTAAGCTCTAATTAATACAAGATAGTGGGCTAATAATGGTAAGTTCAAGGTAATAAAAACAGAACAACTCAGTCATGAAGTAATACACATCAAGAAGAAAGGTTAGGTAGTTATGTATTAAGTAAAAAACCAATGAAGTAAGTTCATACTATCATAATAATATGATAGAAATTACTGGTAAGTTGAAAGTAATCACACTACAAAGCAGTACATACTAATGAAATATTTAGGCTTCAAATTAACCCTTTCAATCGTTCAACATTAAAAGTAAAAAATAATAAACACAGGATAACTACATAAACACCAGTGCAGTAAGCTCAAAGCAATAAAAAAAATCCAGTACATTAAGCTCTAATTAATATAAGATAGTGGGTTAATAATGGGAAGTTCAAGATAAGAAAAAATAGAACAACTCAGTCATGAAGTAATACACATCAAGAAGAAAGGTTAGGTAGTTATATATTATGTTAAAAACCAGTGAAGTAAGCTCAAACTATGATAATAATATGACAGAAATTATTGGTAAGCTAAAAGTAATCACACTATAAACTAGTACATACTAATGAAATAACTAGGCCTCAACATTCCTTTTAATTGTTCAACATTAAAAGTAAAAAATAATAAACACATAAATCCTTTTTAAACACCAGTATTACTACATAAACACCAGTGCAGTAAGCTATACGTATAATGTAGTAATACAGAACCAGTGCCCAAAGTAATACGAATTAAATAATATTACAGTAAGCTCAAAGTAATACAAAATAGTGGGTTAATAATGGTAAGTTCAAGGTAATACAAAATAGAACCACTCAGTCAGGAACTAAGACACATCAACAATAAATGTCGGTTACTACCTCAACTATGATCAAAATTAACACATTCTGTTACTACATTCAAATTAACACATTTTGTTAATAATATGACAGAAATCACACTAGGTATCAGTAAATATCAACAATTTACATTAGATATATATTATACTGTAAAAAATTAATGTATAATGAAATTGGAGTGAAAAAACATTGAAGTCAGTTGGCAGGAGAGTAAATACATTCATGGCAGGAGGATTACTAGTAAATGAAACACATTCATGGTAGGAGGGTTACCAGTCAGTCAGGAAATTCACAATGTTTCTATCAGTACATACTAATGAAATAACTAGTCAGTACAATAAACTCAAAGTAATACAAAAAAACCAGTACAATAAGCTCTAATTAATACAAGATAGTGGGTTAATAATGGTAAGTTCAAGGTAATAAAAAACACAACCACTCAATCATGAACTAATACACATCAAGAAGAAAGGCTAGGTAGTTATATATTAAGTTAAAAGGCAGTGAAGTAAGCCCATACTATCGTAATAATATGACAGAAATTACTGGTAAGCAAAAAGCAATGACACTACAAATCAGTAAATACTAATGAAATATCTAGGCCTCAGCATTCCTTTTAATTGTTCAACATTAAAAGCCAAAAATAATGAACACAGGATAACTACACAAACTCTAGGATAAGTACATAAACAAATTCTGTTACTACTCAGTCATGAACTTCCAAATAAACACATCAAGAAGAAAGGCATGTTACTACCTTAACTATGACAGAAATTAACACATTCTATTACTTCATTCAAATAAACACATTCTCTTAATAATATGATAGAAATCACACTGGGAACCAGTAAATAAGCACAACATAATAATCACAGAAGGCAGATAATTGGCAAAAACAAAAGTATCCCTAAACCAAATTCTCCCAAACACGGAGTGAACACCAAAGAGGAGGGAGATACATGACACAAATAATCAATAAGATAAAAAAACTAAAATGAGGAAAACACCCACAGAGGAGGGGGTATAGGGCATAGTGAAAAATACTAGGGTGTCGGCCTTCAAGATCAGAAGAACACCGTCGAATGAACACCCACGGAGGAGGGGGATATAGGGCAGAATGAAAAAACCACAGTAGCAATGACCTTCAAGAAGAGAACACTACCACCGAATGAACGTCCACAAAGGGGGACCTTGAATAAATAGAGAAGAGGCTAATAGCCGGTGCAGGAGACTTTACCGAAGACCACAAAATCCACTTAAATACATCCTCTACCATGAAATAAAAATAGGTAAAGGAAAAGGAGAACACTATGTGACCACGGTCACGGAATCGCAGACGTGTATGATGCGTTGTCGATCGGGGGAATAATCTGCAGAGGCGTGAACCCTAGAGCCAGGTAGGGAGAGCAAGGGAGGAAGACCCAGGTAGGAAGACCTGTATGTGAATGGAGAAGCCCGTGAGCACCAGTAGCATGTGGGCCCAGCAGGTTTTGCAGCGGAACAATGGCGATGCCGATTCCACAGCAAAAGATTCCCTATTGTCACAGGCGAACGAAGTCGACGAAGGAAGACGAAGACGAGTGGGGAAGCAGTCTGAGGTACATGTGAAACGGGGGTGGGAGAAGGGGTAAAGGGTGTCTGTACACGTGGAAAGGTGTAAATACACCTCAAAACCCAGGGGTAAAAGTGTATTTAAAAAAGTGTTAACTTGGGTTAACTCTACTCCACCTCCATAGGTGGGTTAGGGTAACCCAGTTTACATCTATTCTAACCCATTTTGACCCGGATTAAACTTTATTGCTTTCCAAAGCACTTTTTAGCTTAACCCAGGGTTAACCCAGGTTAACTTTACCCTACCCCTTTTCCAAAGGGTCCCTAGACTCTAGAAGTCTTTTGTCAGATGGCCTTTACCTCTTTTCCCTTCTGTTCATATTTCATGCTAATAGCTGGAAATAGTAGAAAGATCATTTTCTTTCTTGTAGGAAGGAAGAGATTCTATGAGACAGGTCAAACAATCTTCAGTAAGAGAAATAATAAAATACATTTGGGCGCCTATGCAAGGATATTTTGAAAGGCTTGAAATGTAGAGACAATTGATATTTCATAAAGGTAGTCGATGTTTAAATAAGGAGCAATCGATATTTAAGAAGTAATCAAATGCTTAAAAGACAATCGATGTAGTACCCCAGAAAAATCCATTAATTAAAATTTATGGATAAATTGAAATTTTATCAATTAATAAATTCAACCAGTTAATAAGGTATGCATTATTATCACATACGTATTAACCCATATAAAAATTATGTAAAAATAATAATTATACTTTAAATAATATTCTCTAATGAGCCATTATTAAATTTGGGCATAGAAAAATCGTTTAGACTTAGTTTAAGAAATTATGCGACTTATTATCGCAATTGAGGAATAAGTCGGAGAACTCATTATTTTATGAGCTAAAATGGATTATAAATTAAAATAAATGTATGAGTAGACTTTAAATAATATGAGATGATAACCCATTATGGTATTTGGACCAATGGACAATCTTGGCCCATGAATAAATTCTTTAATAAAAGGATAATTGAAAATCTAATAAGTAAAGTAAGAACATAGGTTGTATAATTAGGCTCACATGAGTTTTTAGATCAAGAGTAAGAGCTCAAATGATGAAGATTAGAAATATTGGCATAAAAATATTAAATCAAATTAAAATTATAAAATTTATTGAATAAGTGTGATAAATAGATTTAAAATAAGAATAAAGGGTGAATAAATTAGAATTAAATCAATACCCATTAAGTAAAATTAGTAATAGATTTTATTAATAGTCCTATCATAGATTGTTGGGTCCAAATATGAAGAGTCCATCATGAAATGAGAGTTAATTAAGTAAAATTCGTATTAAATATAGCAATAATTAGAAAAAGGGTTAAGATAAATAATAAATGACACATATATATCCCTAAAAAGAGTCCTAGTACCCACGAAATTAGATCTCTCCCTAAGGCAATTAGTTGAAAAATGTTATAATAGGGGAGATGAATGTGGAAACTTAGAATTAATTATTGAATAAATTAAAAAGGGGTAAGATAAAAGCTAAAATAGGTGGTAAATGTTCTAAAAAGAGTCCTAATCCTATCCGAATCCATTTCACATGAAATTTGCTCTGTAAGATCCGGCCCCCTTGGGCCCTTGGCCTCGTCCTCAGGGTCGCGTCGGCCACCCCGTCCTCGACATGGTCGCGTCGGAGAGGTCCGCCGCGATAGTGGGTCGGTTCGTGTCACGACGCCCAGGAGCGTCACGTCCTTGTCACGCCGTTCTTGGTGGCCGCGACTGCGTTCTGACACAACGTGACTGCTGTCAGGTCTGTCAGAACGGTCGTGTCGGGTGGCAGGGTCGTACAGCGTTGACGTACGTGACCTGCCAGGTCGTCGCGTTTGCTTTTCCGGTCTTCGAGGTTTGACCATGCTTTTGGTGTCGCGCCTCGGCGGGCGGTCGCGACGCTTACGAGCGTCGCGACAGCATTGCTGTCGTGTCGGGCCGCTACGCCGCGTCTTAGGGGCCATCGGTTCAAAACCGAGGGCGCACCCATTTCCCCCTCTCGCGCTTCTTCTTCCTTTTCTTTCCCTCTCGCCCTCTCCGAGCTCTCTTGTGCTATTTGGGGTGTCTCTCCGTGGTGGTGGCGTCCGTACTGAGGAGGGTAGCTTGCCGTGCTCGTAGGGGACGTGCTCGTGTCCCACGGGGCGAGGAGGAGACGACCATTCCTACGAGAAGGCCCCATCGGGGTGATTCTTCGTGTGGAGGTAGGGATCCTTGATCCTCTTGCCTAAGCATGCTCCCATCCTCCTTGTGGATCGTGTTTCGAGATGGTTTGAGGGTTTGGGTGAGTGAGGATCCCATGCTTGTGGTTGAGTGAGGTTTTCCTTCGAGCGTAGATTTGTATAGATCCATGTTTCTGTGGGGTTGAGGGTGGTTGAATGATTTAAAGCTTTCAATACATGTTGAGCATGCTCCCCTCCCCTTGTGGTTTGATTGAACGGTGTTTTGGGGTGTTTTCCCGGAAGAGATGGTTCCGGAACGCCCCTCGGCTGAAGACGTGACCTATCAGGGGGTCGCGATAATGTCGCGACCGGCACGGCCGCCGCGACATTATCGCGATGCCCAGTTGCGTCGTGACCTGGTCGCGTCGGCTGTGGCCACCGCGGCAGTATCGCAACTGGTTTGAGCATCGCGACATGGTCGCGGCGGCCCGCTGCGTCGCGTTACCGACCGAGAGACGGGTTTTAGTTTTCCTTCGTTTCCGCTTCTTGTACTATACCCGTGGCACCTGTGCTAGTCTTCTAGTACGGTCCTACACTAGTCGTTCGCCCAGTGCTCGGCACTAGAGGGCCTGCCCCATAGAGAGGTTGTTACCGTTGCCTGGGACCCCCATCCTCGGGATGCCCGTTGAGGACGGCTCCGAGCTACGAGTGTGCTCGAGTTGGCAGCCCACGTGAGCGGACTCTGGAGCTGAGGGGAAAACGGTGGTTAGGACAGCGGCGATGGTCGTTTGTAGAGCTCTCGTGACTGGTCTGGGACACCGAGGACGTTCAGGGGTCTCTCTACTCGGCGCAGGTCAGTTAGTCCTTCTTCTCACTGCCTCGCTCCTTGTGCCCCCGGAACCACTTGGAGAGGCCAGGCGTGGGACCGTAGTCCGGCCAGACTACGGCGGTTGTTGTGTGTGCTTGTGTCTTACCTCAGTCTGACGAGACGTGAGGGTCAGGACTCGAGTCGAGGATAAGACTCCAGAGGGCGCACCTGACTCTTGACTAGTGGTAGTGCTTCCCGTAGCTAGTGTCTCTATCCAGACGGAGTTTCCACTTTGTCTGTGTTTGCTAGCCGTGTGGTGGTCACGACGAGCAGTCGTACGGAGTTTCCGACCGTGTGTGCGTGTGCCCTCCGTACCGAGTAGTTGTAGTTGCTTTCGCACTTCCGTGTAGATAGAAGATATAAACTGCTGTATTTTATTTATATTATATTCTTTTGCCTGTTTAGAGCCAGTAGGAGATTGGTAGTCCCTACTGAGCTTCTGTTGTAAAGCTCATCCCTCCTTTTCCAGGTGAGACTTCCCAGCAGCAGCAGGGTGCGCGTCGGGCGGAGGAGACGTGGCGGTAGGAGTGGTCCCCGTAGCTAGCAGTGGTTCCCCCTTTCTGTTGTACTTCACCCTCGGGGTATGCCCCTAAGGGATCTGTTATCCCCTGTTCTTACTTGTACTAGCGTGCGTGTGTTGGGACTGTACTTGAGACACACAGCGGACTTGCGCTTCTTTCAGTTTCCGTGTGTTTGTTCCTAATCATAGTTAATGTTTACTTCTGTTACATATTCTGTTAGACTCGTTATTTAGCCCTTCCGGGTCCCCTGACCCGTGGGTGGCGACCGCAAAAATCGGGTCCTCGGCTAGGGCCGAGGGTCAGGTTTTGGGGGTCGTTACAGTTGGTATCAGAGTGGGAGTCTGACAGGACTTGTAGCAGATTTAAACTACAACAGTAAGTCCCACCAGTAGTACAAGTTCACTTCTAGCCGCCCAAGTGGTGTTGGTTAACCATTGTTGTTGTGTGCCGTGTAGGACATGGCTCCGCGTAGAGGCAGGCGAGCTAGGGACTTGGTCGAGCACCAGGATGAGTCCGACATGCCCGCGCAGGGGCAGGTTCAGGAGGAGGCATCAGTAGAGGAGTCAGTGGCGTAGCCTCAGGGTGCAGCAGCAGCAGCAGCAGTTGGCGGGCAGCAGCAGTAGGAGTATCAGCCCCAGCCATAGCAGTATGCAGACTGGTTTCCTTTGGCAGAGCAGTTCTTCAAGCAGTGGTAGGAGGGTGGATGGCAGCCTGGGTAGGTGGCAGTAGGTGCCAGCCCCCAGCACCTCCCCCAGTAGAGCAGCAGCAGCAGGTGGGGCAGCACACAGACCCAGAGGTGCAGCAGCCAGCAGTTCGGCAGGCGTCGGGCGCCGAGAGCAGCCAGGCCGACCGGAGGAGGACGGCAGTCGCCGAGGATAGGACCGCTCCCCTTGAGAGGTTCCTTCGTCTCCGACCACCAATATTCCTTGGTGAGTACGATCCAGACAGGGCAGAGAGCTGGACGCACGAGTTGGAGCGCACGTTCGAGACCATGGAGTGCGCCAAGGAGGACCAGGTCAGGTTATCCGTATATCAGCTCAAGGGAGCAGCCCATGAGTGGTGGAGAGTTTAGAGGCAGACGCACTTTCAGGGACAGCATTTGAGCAGGATCACTTGGAAGCGGTTTATAGAGGTCTTCCATGGAGAGTACTTCCCCGATTACGCTCGTCGGGAGAAGCGAGATCAGTTCCACGAGTTGGTTCAGGGCGACTTCTCAGTTTCTCAGTATCATCAGAAGTTCGTCCGGTTGTTGAGGCATGTTCCTCATGTGGCAGGCAGTGACCAGGCGTGCGCAGAGAGGTTCATAGCAGGTCTGAGGCCAGATTTGAGGTGGGGAGTGACAGCCCACATGTGCACCACCTTGGGAGAGGGTGTGGCGAAGGCCACCGCTCTGGAGAGGGAGACTTGGCAGCCCCAGCAGCAGCAGCAGCAGCAGGTTCAGTAGCAGTAGCAGGGAGGAGTCTCTTCCAGATCCTCGCCTTACCCACGTCCCGCAGGTAGTCGCGGCAGTGCGACTTCTTCTTCTTCAGGCTCAGGCAGTTCACGCAGTTCAGGGGTCCGCTCGAAGTTCAAGCAGTTGAGTACCCGCAGGGGTGGATGGAGCCGGCAGCAGAGGTGTCAGTCGAGGTTCGCAGAGCAGTCGGTCCAGCAGGGAGCTGAGCAGGGCAGTCAGGAGGCACGCTGTTACACTTGTGTTCAGCCGGGCCACTTCAGGAGGGATTGCCCGATGGGGCAAGTTCCGCAGCAGCCGGTGCAGTACGCACAACAGCTACCATAGTACCAGCACCCTCCGCAGCAGCAGGTACCCCGTCAGCAGCAGCAGGGCCAGTACCAGCCGCAGGCTCAGCCGTTTCCACAGTTCCAGCAGCCGCAGTAGTACCAGCCGTACTAGCAGCCGTAGTTTCCTCCGCAGTTCCAGCAGCCACCGCAGCAGCAGCCCCAGCAGGCACCGCAGCGTGGTCGTGGTCGTGTGATGGCGCTCACCCGGGAGCAGGCAGAGGCATCCAACCTGGTTATAGGTACCTTGCCTATCCTTGGTAGAGCTGCTCGCGTTTTAGTTGACCCCGGTGCTTCATTGTGTTTTGCTTCCGAGGAGTTTTACGAGTCTCTGGTTCAGCACACTCCTGAGAGATAGTGTGACATGTTAGTCGATCTCTCGTCCGGTGACTACATGCGTTCCTTCGGTTTCCTGGAGGGTGTCATAGTTGAGGTGGAGGGTCACCAGTTGCCAGCCAGGTTGTACGCGTTGCAGCTTCGTGACTTTGACGTTATCCTTGGCATGGACTGGTTGGAGGCTCACTCGGCTGTGGTGGATTGTCAGTGGAAGACCGTTCAATTCGAGATACCTGGAGCGCCTGTCCTTTGCTTCCGAGGTATCCGGTCTACCCGACGACCCTTTGTTTCTTTCTGCAGAGCTCGTCGTCTGATCCGTGATGGCTGTGTCGCGTTCCTTGCTTCGGTTTGTTTGATGGAGCCTAGCGGATCATCTGTTTTTGATGTACATGTTGTTTATGAGGAGGGTAGCTTGCCGTTCTCATAGGGGACATGCTCGTGTCGTACGGGGCGAGGAGGAGACGGCCATTCTTACGAGAAGGCCCCATCGGGGTGATTCTTCGTGTGGAGGTAAGGATCCTTGATCCTCTTGCCTAAGCATGCTCCCATCCCCCTTGTGGATCGTGTTTCGAGATGGTTTGAGGGTTTGGGTGAGTTAGGATCCCATGCTTGTGGTTGAGTGAGGTTTTCCTTCGAGCGTAGATTTGTATAGATCCATGTTTTGTGGGGTTGAGGGTGGTTGAATGAAAGCTTTCAATACATGTTGAGCATGCTCCCCTCCCCTTGTGGTTTGATTGAAAGGTGTTTTGGGGTGTTTTTCCGGAAGAGATGGTTCCAGAATGCCCCTCAGCTGAAGACGCGACCTATCGGGGGTTCGCAATAATGTTGCGACCGGCACGGCCGCGGCGACATTATCGCGAAGCCCAGTTGCGTCACGACCTGGTTGCGTCGGTTGTGGCCACCGCGACAGTATCGCGACTGGTTTGAGCATCGCGACATGGTCGCGGCGGCCCGCTGCGTTGCGTTACCGACCGAGAGACAGGTTTTAGTTTTCCTTCGTTTCCGCTTCTTGTACTGTACCCGTGGCACCTGTGCTAGTCTCCTAGTATGGTCCTACACTAGTCATTCGCCCAGTGCTCGGCACTAGTGGGCCTGTCTCGTAGAGAGGTTGTTACCGTTGCCTGGGACCCCCATCCTCGGGATGTCCGTTGAGGATGGCTCCGGGCTACGAGTGTGCTCGAGTTGGCAGCCCACGTGAGCGGACTCAGGAGCTGAGGCGAAAACGGTGGTTAGGACAGCGGCGATGGTCGTTTGCAGAGCTCTCGTGACTGGTCTGGGACGCGGAGGACGTTCAGGGGTCTCTCTACCCGACGCAGGTCAATTAGTCCTTCTTCTCACTGCCTCGCTCCTTGTGGCCCCGGAACCACTTAGAGAGGCCAGGCGTGGGACCGTAGTCCGGCCAGACTACGGCGGTTGTTGTGTGTGCTTGTGTCCTACCTCAGTCTGACGAGACGTGAGGGTCAGGACCCGAGTCGAGGATAAGACTCCAGAGGTCGCACCTGACTCTTGACTAGTGGTAGTGCTTCCCGTAGCTAGTGTCTCTGTCCAGACGGAGTTTCCACTTTGTCTGTGTTTGCTAGCCGTATGGTGGTCACGACGAGCAGTCGTACGGAGTTTCCGACTGTGTGTGCGTGTGCCCTCTGTACCGAGTAGTTGTAGTTGCTTTCGCACTTCCGTGTAGATAGAAGATATAAACTGATGTCTTTTATTTATATTATATTCTTTTACCTGTTTAAAGCCAGTAGGAGATTGGTAGTCCCTACTGAGCTTCTGTTGTGAAGCTCATCCCTCCTTTTCCAGGTGAGACTTCCCAGCAGCAGCAGCAGGGTGCGCGTCGGGCGGAGGAGACGGGGCGGTAGGAGTGGTCCCCGTAGCTAGTAGTGGTTCCCCCTTTCTGTTGTACTTCACCCTCGGGGTATGCCCCTAAGGGATCTGTTATCCCCTATTCTTACTTGTACTAGCGTGCATGTGTTGGGACTGTACTTGAGACACACAACGGACTTGCGCTTCTTTCAGTTTCCGTGTGTGTGTTCCTAGTTGTAGTTGATGTTTACTTCCGTTACATATTTTGTTAGACTCGTTATTTAGCCCTTCCGGGTCCCCTGACCCGTGGGCGGCGACCGCGAAAATTGGGTCCTCGGCTAGGGCCGAGGGTCGGGTTTTGGGGGTCGTTACATGCTCTCTTCTCACCCTTATTAGGTAGATAAATGAAGGAAAAGATGAGATAATTATGAAAATTCGAAATTTAGGAGAGGAGGAGAGAGTTTTGAAGTGTTAGGACTCTTAAACCAAGTCATACACACCCCAATTCGCCCTAGCAACCCATAGAACGTGGTGGGAGCTTTGGAGGACGAAGGAGAAGGTTGTAGACGCGAGAAGCAAGGTGGAGAAGGTTTGGATCAAAGGGGGATCTCTCTTCTTCGTCACCAAACTAGGGTTTTTTCTTAAACACGTGAAAGGTAGGCAATCTCTCAAGCAAAAATCGTGAAAAAATTACCCTATGCAGATTTCATGATTCTCTTCAAAAACCTTCTTGTTCCGTTGCATTTTGCTCATCCATTTGGGCGAATTAATTGCTTGAATCCCTGCTGTTACCATGAACCCGAAATCTCATGTTTTCTCTAATTCCTTGCATGTACTTGTTATCTTGCCATGAGAAAATTCTCACGAATACTGCATCATATTATCTTTCAAACTCCCATGGTCTTGCTCTATTTAGGTCTCCCATGAGAGAGAATTAATTCTTTGAATCTCTGTTAGATCTGTGCACCCGACCCTTCATGTTTGCCTGTGAACCTAGTGCATACTTGATCCCATGTTATGAGGAAATTCTCATAAATACTACATCGTGTTAGCTTTCAAAAGCCTCTATTTTCACTAATTTTCATCATGTATTCATCTCTAATTAATTCCTTGAACTCTGACTACAGCTGTTTAGGTCATTGGAATGTAACATGTTTAAATCATGCCTAAATCTTGTTTAATTTTAGATTAATAATGCATGCTAATATATCCATGTGTCTACTTTCATTTAAAACTAGTTTCGTGATTTTTGGATCTTTATGCGATTTTATATGGAATTTAGAAGTGACCTGTATCAAACAGGAAACGCCCTGGAAAAAGGGAAAAATGGCTGGCCCGCTCTGATATCGCGACGGCACGATATGCCGCGATATCAGCCTGGTCGCGCCCTGCCCGCATGTTGTGTTGAGAACGCGGCGGCCTAAGCAGTCACGTTCCCATCCCCGAACTTGGCCAGACCGGCCAATTCGACTGTCGCGCCAGACCGCCCCGTCGCGACCTGAATCGCGACAGGAACCCGCGTCGCGTTCTAAGAATTTCTGCCAGAACCCAAAATTGTGTATATGTCCTTACTGTTTATGCCATTAACACTTGTTTAAGTTAAATCATGTACTATTAAGCGCTTTAATTGACTTGAATATTATTAGTTGTTAATATTTTAATAATTCTCATTAATTAAAAGTCATGTGCACGATTTATCATACTCTCACGATTTCTTTACACTTGTACACACTTGATATTACTGTGGTCATTTGACCCTATTAAATTACTCAATAATGTATCTGGTAATTAAGTGAAAATGATTACCTAATTTCCCTATTATTTAAATGACACTTGTTTTCGTTTTATTCACGTGATTTGTACACCGTTATCGCGTCCCTATGCCTTCGAGCACTCGAGGCAAGACGGACAACGTTTCGTTACACACTTTCTCTTGACTTGGACCACCTCTCCATCGGGAATACTCTCGATTGGGCTAGGGATTCCTTGTCAAGGCCTCCGTAAGTCTTCTTGGCTTTGGCGCACGTCCTTAGTCAACGAGCTGGTTGTACCTTTAAAACTCGGTACACTCTTAGGGATCAGTACGATCCAAATGGCCTTAGTGAGATCTCTCTTATCTTGTGATCACGCTGGACCACCTGGCTCGTGTATACAGCATGACTAGTGGAGCGAATGTGACTTCTACCAGACTGCCAGCACCCGACCTGGTGTTGTGCAACCGTTACTATCGTGGATTAATGTTGATTTACAATTATACTCTCTATCTTATCTACTATCCTTGCACTCTCATCTATTCATATTCACTCTACTATCTCTTCTATTCATCTAGTACTCTCTTGAGACTCTTGAGTTGTTGTAGCTCCTCTTACTTGTACTATACGACTTGACTGTCTAGTACTATAAAATAGGTCTTGTGACTCTACTAACTCGAATGCATATTGTGCAGGGTACGGAGAGTGTCCGAGGGGCTCCAATCTAGTCCTGGGGGCAGAGAGCCACCCGAAAATACCTGCAGGGGCTATTGACGGTGTTTTGCATTGCACCGGTTCTAATTTGACTATACTTGTTTGGCTAGACATCTGACGTTTACACTTTTCTTATTCGTCTGAGGAGTTCAGACATACTGTGCTATTACAGTACTAATATTGTGCTAGCGCCAACTGTTATAATATTGTCTGAGGAGTTCAGACGTATTATGCTCTCGTGAAACGGCTACTGTCCTAAAAGTGACTAATGCCGTACTCTTCTAGTGCACTGTTGTGTAACCATACAAGTTATCTCGTTACAAGCTATCTTGATATACAAGCTATCTCGTTACACGGCACCTTGATACAAGCTATCCTATCACATGTCATTTGGATACACACTATCTTGTTATACATTATCTTATTATACGCTTTCTCGTTATGTTGCCATTTCTCTATTATCCTAGTTTTGCAATATTGTGGAATGTACTATCATTCACTTGTTAACATATACTATTACTCTCTTGACTATACTTGATCGTTCTCTCTAGTTAACCTACTTTACAAGACATTAATCACTTAAAGTATGTTTGTTTACACGAGATATTAAGTCCCACTGAGTGTTATCGCTCACCCTTCGTTATTTGTTATTGTGTTTTCAGGTAAGTCAGATGTTGATCTTACACACATCAACGGGAATGGACTGGAGTGATGAGCATCCTGAAGTCGTAGAGATGGAGTGTCTTAGTACTTTTGAGTCTAGCTAGTTAGATATTTTCTTTAGATTCCTTTTTAAATGTACTGAAGTCATTGAACCCTATGTTTTGACTCCTAATTAGTGGTTGTAATAGTTTAGATGAATTATCAATAAAATGATAAGTTTTATTACACTTATTGTTCATTAGTTGCTCTGATATTTGCAAATGTATGTGTAATTTACATTACCATACACATTGTTCATGCCTCCCCGATTTATTCCGCTGCTAAATTGGCGGGGCATGACAATTGATGTTTAAATGAAGCAATCGATGTTTGATTTATAATAGTAATCAATGCTTAAGTGAAGCAATCGATATTATGAAGCAATAGATCTATAAAGAGGCAATCGATGTTTATGCAAGATAATTAATATTTAAAGGGAATCGATGTCTAAGACAATCGATGTTTAAGACAATTGATGTTTAAGACAATCGACGTCTAAGATACTCAATATTTGAACATAATCGATATTTAAGTGAACTGTAATCGATGTGAGTTTGCATAGCAATCGATGTGATATTAAAATAATCAATGTATAATGCTCACTAATCGATGTGACATTAAAACAAAAATCGATGTGCCACTTCGACTGTCCAAGAGTTGAAGTCGAACTGATTACTTCAACTTCTTGAGAGTCGGAGTAAGGACTACTTTGACTTTTCAGCAGTCAGGGTAGGACATTCATACAAAGACCGAATATGAAGAAGTAGCAAACGATGAAAAATACAATAATTATGTTTAAAATGATATTGAATATATTAATGATATTTATGATAATCATGAGTCTTGTTATCATCAAAATAAAATGATAAAATATAAGAGTGGTTCAACAATCTCCCCTTTTTGGTGATGACAAAAATTATGAGAAATTTCTTAACGATATATGAGTGGTTCAACAAATGGACTTTACACGCACGTGCGAGCTGAGCCCAAACCATATACCTCGAGACCCGTGAGCTAGAAACCAATTAAGCAAGTGCGACACACATGCAATTATCCTTGGGGGGGGGGAGGGATTGATGGCCTCGCATAGGCTACTTAGACCCTACCTATCATCAGGGAGCTGAGGGGCTAAGTATATGTACCTGGCGCTAGCTAGTGTACTCACATATAGAGAGAGAACCACAAGGGATTGTTGTCGGTGGGGTGTGTCCTATGCATGCAGCAGAGGTTCTTCTAGGGTCGTGGAGGTTTTATTAAGGTTGTCTACTAGGGCAAGGTGACTTAATTTGCTGAGATGGGAGTGGAGTGTGCAACGAGAGTGTGCAGGGGCTCTTGAGGTTGGGTCAAAGGAAGCTCTGCCCAATTGAGCATACGGCCATAGGGGGAGGAGGGGGGAGGGGGGAGAGAGAGAGAGAGAGAGAGCAATGGGGAAGGTCTACTTCTGAGACTGGTCAGTTGAGAGAGAGAGAGAGAGGAGAGAGAGGAGAGAGAGAGAGAGAGAGAGAGGAGAGAGAGAGAGAGAGAGAGAGAGAGAGAGAGAGAGAGGAGAGAGAGAGAGAGAGAGAGAGAGAGAGAGAGAGAGAGAGAGAGAGAGAGAGAGAGTTATTAAAAATAATTTCTTTCAGATTTATAGAGAAAAACTTAGTTTTTTTACTCTCTTTACTTAATTCTAGTTAGAATAAATGAACGAAATCAAAAACTAGAGACACACATGATAAAATATATGAAATACATAAGTATAAAATATGATGTGTAGATTTTAGGGATATAATCTCAAATATGATGTATTTTAAAGTATGTATTTATTTTTTTCAAAATTTTAATAAATATGTTTTCTTTTCTTATATTAATTGTTCAACTTTTGCGATGAGTTATGGCGTCGCAAAAGAGTTTTTAAGCAGTCGCAAATATTAATGAAGAATTTATGATTATTCATCTGATCCCTAGAATTTGTGTATACTATCCATATTTTTATGCTTATTCATTTGATCCCAAAAATTTCAGAATATTGTTCAGTGTTGGTGCTACATGTGTCTCTGTATAAATATAAGCGGTATTGGTCTTGGAAGAGGCACTGTTATTGAAGTTTAGATTACCATGGAAAGAACAAAAATTTTATTTCTCAGTGAAGGGTTATATTTGTTGTCGGACTTCAGTGGATAGCATGAAATGTGAGTTTCCCATCGATTCTTTTCATTAAGTACATATGATATAAAGTGGCATGACAGAGACCAACACCCTAACATTTTATTCGATGTATTCTATTTTTTTTTTTTTTTGGTAGTTGGTGGGAGCCTTATCGGCTCCAAAGAAACAAGACAAACTACTGGCTACTACATGTCGACAATTCTAAATAGCCTCCTCACAAAAAAGGACCACAGATTTCACCCCACTAAGGAGGTTCCCCTTCACTGAAAAATACCCCTGTTGCTTCGCTCCTGCATATCTTGCTTAGTTCTTCAGGTATAGCATAAGTCCAGTTTATATTGAATTTTGCAATCCTTGCTTGTTTTGCCAGCCAATCCGCAGCAGAGTTTGCCCTTCTGTCAACTAGATGAACTGTGCAAAGTGTCCATCTAGTGAGCATTAAGTTTATCTCTTCCGCTATTTTTCTGATTTCCAAAGGGGCTTTACCTGGATCCTTTATAGCCTTTATCACCTCAGCATTGTCACCCTCTAGTATTAAGCCTTCAAACTTTTGGTCCGAGAAGATTTCTGCACTGACTATACATTGTCTTGCAGCTAGGATTTCTGATTTGAGTACTGAGCTTTGTTTCAGGTATGAGGCTCCTGCAGCAAGAGGGACCCCCTCATCGTTTCTAACTATGAAACCTGCTCCTGAGTGCACTGAACTTTTTCCTTCCTTTCGAGACCCATCAAAGTTGCCTTTGATCCAACCCTTTTCTGGCTTTTCCCACCTAAAGTTGTTTGGAGTTTGATCAGGAAGTGGCTGTGTGAAGCTCCTCACCACCATTTTTCTCTTTCTGTCCTCACACCCAAGGGCATTCTTTAACTTGTTGGTTTGGTTGTTGGCTTTGTCAAAACATTCAGCTCCATGTAGAATGGAACTGAACTTAAGATGATAAGGTCTACCCTCTGACTCAAAAACATGTCTATTTCTTCTCCTCCAAATGGCTTCCAACACAAAGGCAATGATAGTTTTCATATAAGACTGCTTGGATCTACTGTCACTGGTCTGTAATACTCTTTCCCAGAGATCTTGTAGCCCTTTTGGTTTGTCTCTCCAGTTCAGATGAACTCTGACATCCTCCCAAATCTGGGTTACCCCTTTGCAGCTAATGAATGCATGTTCTTGGTCTTCCATCTCATTTAAACATAATTGGCATGTGGGCTCAACTCTTATGTTGCAATTGTTTAAGTGAACCCCTGTTGGAAGTCTTCCCCAAGCCAATTTCCAAAGTAGAATTTTAATTCTGGGGATAGTTGGCCAATTCCATAATTCAGTCCAGCAATTGTCGGTGTAACCCCACCACTCCATCTTGTTTTTTCTAATATGCTTGTACGTTGTTCTTGTTGTAAACTTTCCATAATTGCCGGGTAACCATAACCTCCTATCCTCCGAGCTGTCAATTGCAATTGGAATTCTAAGAATTTCCATTACTATTGACATTGGGAATACCTTTCTCAATTTGTTCACATTCCATCCTTCTTTGTCCAGAAGCATATCTAATTTGCTATCCTCCTCTACATAGTTTGTGTTGAATTCCACAGGCCATCCCTTGAGACCTCTGCCATTAAGCCAGTTATCTTGGTGAATTCTGATTTCTTTGCCATTGCCTGGTATCCAGCCAAAGTCTTCCTGGCGTTTTCTGTATTCCTTGTTGATTCTTGCCCAAATATCTGACCTGGGTTTAGCAGTGTAACTCCTGTCCATGTTCCTGTTCCTCATGTATTTGTCTCTGACCAGTTCTGTCCAGCAGCTTATATGCCCTGAATTTATTTTGTCCACTAGTTTGAGCATGAGAGCTGTGTTCATATCCATCAAGTCAGTAATTCCTAACCCTCCATAGTCCATCGGCATCTTTAGTTTTTCCCAACCCACAAGGTACAATCCTTTTGTTTCCTTGTTTCCTTTCCAGATAAAGTCTCTACACATTTTTTCATTTATTTCCACCTGTCCATGCCTGAAATTTGTGACTGCTGCCCAGTAGGTGGGGATGGCAGTGAGTACATGCTTCACCAATACCACTCTTGCTGCCATGGAAAGTGTTTTTCCTTTCCACCCTTTTAGCTTACTTTCCATAATTTTGCAAACATCTTCCATAGCTTTCTGTGCTGGCCTCACATGACTTATCTGAATTCCCAAATACCTGCCAATGGATTTCTCGTTCTTCAAATTCAAAGTTTTTTCTATATTTTTTACAGAGGTTCTATCCACTGCCCCTCCTATTTCCAGCTTAGATTTTTTAAGGTTCAGGGCCTGTCCAGTCTGTCTGCAATAGGTATCTACCACTTCTTTGAAATTTTCAATTTCAGGTGCATTTCCTTTGGCCACGAGTAGAACATCATCAGCATACAGGAGGTGATGGATTGAAGAGCTAGTGTTTTTTTCTTTGTACCCCAGCAGTTTCCCTTGAGCATTTGCTTTATGTAGCCCAGCTGAAAGAAGTTCTGACATGAGCACAAACAAAAATGGTGACAGTGGGTCCCCTTGCCTCAGCCCTCTGGAAGGTTTAAACCAATTGCTGGGAGTCCCGTTAACCAGGATTGCCATAGTTGTAGTTCTAAGGCATACCTGTATCCAGTTTCTCCATTTCTGCCCAAATCCCATCCTTTCCATCACTTGATCTAAGCAACTCCATTCTACCCTATCATAAGTTTGTTCCATATCCAGTTTGATTAGAACTAAGTCCCTGGATCTTTTCCTTCTTTTCACTGCATGTTCTAATTCTTGTGCTATGAGTATATTGTCAATAATGGACCTGCCTGGTATGAAACCTACCTGTTCCAAAGAGACCAGGTTACTGATTACTTTTCTTAGTCTGTTTGCTAGAAGCCTTGCCAAGATTTTATATATGTCATTGCAAAGGCTGATAGGTCTGAAATCTTTTGCTCTTCTTGGTTTCTCCACTTTTGGCACCAAAGCAATAAATGTAGCATTGAGGGATCTAGGGAGTCTCCCTGTGGCTAAGAAGCAGTGGATAGCATAGAAGACATCATATCTTATATCCTGCCAAGCCTTTTTATAGAAGTTACCTAATAACCCATCCGGCCCCGGAGCCTTCCCCCCTGGTAATTGTCTGATGACTTCTTCAACTTCTTGCATGGTTACCTTCCTCTCCAGAGTAGTAGCTTGTTCAAAGGTTAGCCTCTTAATTGGTAGAGCTGTGTCAATTGCTGTGAGGTTTTCCCGCTGAGAGGTCCACCTCTCATGGAAGTGAGTCCTTAGCTCTTTGCTGATCTCCTCTTGGGTAGAAAGTTTCCTTCCATCACTGTTCAGCAGGTCTTCAATTCTGTTTCTCCTTCTTCTGATGATTGTTGTCAGATGGAAGAACCTTGTTGTTCGATGTATCCTATTAGTTGCCATCATTTTGACACCATTGTCACTGACTTAATTAGTACGTATTGTGCAATCTTCAATTGCGATATCAGGTCTCATATGCACTTGATGTAATTAACACATTTAACAAAAACGAAATCAGTTTACTAACATCCATATTGATACCAATTTAGCGCCACCAAGTAAAAACATATCGCATATCAGCATTTAACAGCAAAAAGATTAAAAGGCAATTCATTGTTGTGTGAAACAAGAAATCAAGAACAAAGGTTAAGAAAAAATGTTTTCTAAGTGAATAAAGTAGACAAGGCAGCAATCATTACTCTTCTATGACACATCACCTACCCAAAATTGAGCTATTATCTCAACCTTGCATGTGGAAACTGGATCCTCTAGAGCCCCTGCAGGAGGGGACTCCATCAGTACCACATGGCTGGGGGTGGTTTTTTTAATTTTTAACCGCTGTGTATATATAAATGTGTAATTATAGTCAGGATTTAAAAAATAAAAAATCAATCCACCCTCTGGTACTGATTGAGTCCCCTCCTGCAAGGGAGGTAGAGGATCCCGTTTCTTGCATGTGTGGCAAAGTCTTCAAGAACGCAAGCTTCTGAAAAAGCAGAGAATACTTGTCCAAAGTTGAACGATTTACTAATATCTCATCCTTGCATGTATGGCAACGGACCCAAGTGCACGGGCATTTGGAAAAGCCAAGAATATTAGTCCAAAGGTAGAAGGGAAGGTATTATCTCATCCTTGCATGTATGGCAAAGGCACGAACGGCACAAGTGTTTGGAAAAGTAAAGGATATATGCTAGTCTAAATTAAGGTAAAGGAGGTGGTATTAACCCATCCTTGCATGTAGAGGAAAGGCTCTAAGAACACAAGGTTTTGGAGACGCCAAGAATATTCGTCCAAACGAGGAGGAGGAGCTATTATCCCATTCTTGCATGTATGGAAAAGGCTCGAAGAACCCAAGGCTTTGAAAAAGCAATGAATACTCCTCTGCAACGTCCACTTCAAAAAAGAATTTGTCAGTTGCTGAGGGAGACAACAGATGCATTAATTATATTAAATATAGTGTGGAGGCCAAGCTGGAGATCAAAAATAAAGAGGGATAAAATATTTATATATATCATTGCGTGTATATATATATATATAAACAGAGGTAGAACGAATGGATAATGAGATAAGAAAAAGTTAGAAATTGTAAGGTAATTACTCAATAGAAGGCAAGGCGGTAGAGAAGTGATCAAGATGAATCAAATTGACCACTGGTACTGCTCTCAGCTCTGGCCTAACGGACATAACATGATCTTGATAAAATATTTCAATTAACATAACCTTCAGTGTCTTATAAGATTGGACATGACAAGTGTCTGATCAACTGTGCGCTGCTTGCTATAGCTATATATAAAGAGGAACTGCGCCATCTAATCAAGACACCTGGTTCACAGCTTCATATTGAGAGAGAGAGAGAGAAAGAGGGAGAGAGAGAGAAATCAAAGAGAGATGGCTTCCCTGTTGGCCACAACGGGGGCGCCCCTGCTGGTTGCTCCCATCCAGCGGCTGATTGAGATGGCATCCGATGCTACCATCGGTGCCTTCTGGGAAGAGATCAAGCTGATCAGGGGCGTCACACAAGAGAAGGAGCGGCTGGTGTCGATGTTGCAAAGGATCGGCATGGTGCTCGCAGTGAAGAATCATCCAAAGCATGCGCTGGTGCAAAGTTGGCATGATCAGCTGTCTGAGTGGGTATATGATGCTGAGGATGTGCTAGATGAGTTTGCTACTGAGGTGGAGCTTCTAACCAGGAGGAAGAAATGTTATCTCCGTAAACTGGTACGCAAACTCCGCTCTAAGCATGACCTCGCACGTCAATTGAAGTCCATCCGGAATAAACTAGATGATATTACCAATGCTAACAAAGAATTGGGTATTCAGATGATAATTAACATTGGAGAGCCTAGAGTACACCCTCCACAGGATGGCAATAATATTCATGTCTACCAACCACGGCACATCACCAGTGGATATACTCCATTCAAGGAAAAACTAGTCCCCCGGACAGAGCAGAAAAAGAGAATAATGAGTTGGCTGTCTGACACAGTAGTAGAGGATCTAGGTGGGATTGAGGTTAAAAATGGTGCTGATATGAATGTTTCTTTCTTCTCAGTCACTGGTATGGGAGGGATAGGGAAAACCACACTTGCACAGTCTCTGTACTGCGACAGTAGAGTAGAGAAGTCATTCCATGTCAAGATGTGGGTTTGTGTGTCCAATGATTTTAACATAACTAGGATTACCAAGGATATGATGGCTTCCCTCGACCGCAGTGGATATCATAATGTTGAGAACTTAGATGCGCTTCAACGGGAACTTGAGGCTAAGCTAGAAGGGAAGAGGACTTTGTTGGTGTTGGATGATGTCTGGGATTTGATTCCTGACTGGAAAATCATATTAAATCCATTAAGGGGGGTAAAGAAAGGAAGTAAAGTGTTGGTGACAACCCGTGATAAGAACATTGCTGCAAAGATGACAGAAAGTGAGAAGAATATACTCCATTTAAAGGATTTATCGAAGGAGGATGTTATCTCTATACTTAAAAATAAGGCGTTTGCGAACAAAAACGTGGACGGTGGCATGGAGCGCCTGTGTGAGGAGATAAGTAGAAAATTGGGAGGTTCACCTTTGGCCGCAAAAATAGTGGGATGCCTTCTAAATGTTAACTTTGATCGGGAATATTGGAAATCTGTCGCCACAAGTGACGAGATTGGGAGATTACAAGAGAAAGATGAACATGGCATCGTGTCCATTCTGGGACTAAGCTATGCGCGATTGCCCCCACATCTGAAGGAGTGCTTTGCATATTGCTCTGTGTTTACCAAAGATTACAGATTCAAGAGGCAAGAACTGATATTATCCTGGATGGCCCAGGGTCTTGTGAAGCCGGGTGATCCTCAGATGCAGAGCCTTGAGTGGTGGGGGAACAAACACTTCGATGATTTGCTGTCTCTGTCCCTCTTTGAGCATTACGACAATTCTGTTTGGGGGGATAAGGACGCTTATGTAATGCACGACTTAATCCATGACCTAGCTGTATCTGTCTCCCAGGATCACTGTGTTGTTGTAAAGGGTTTCCAAGGAAGGATTTCCGAAAAGATTCGCCATCTTTCGTGGTTTGTGGACAGCCCCGGTGATTTATCTGTCCATATGTTAAACAAGTGTGAGAAGCTGCGGACGCTCCGTTTGGAGTACGTCTCCCAGCACTCGCCCATTTCCGACCTGGATAGTTTCCTTGACAAGGTTGTGTGCAAGAAGTTGAGACGCCTCCGATCTCTGCGGTTGATGACGATGTTTCGTGCAATGACATTGCCAACAACAATTAATAATCTGAAGCATCTGCGATCTCTGTACCTTCATTGTTCTGATGTACAGGAGTTGCCTGGAACCCTGGGTGACCTCTGCAATCTACAAACTCTCAGCATAACATATAATCGCACGTTGGAGAGATTGCCAGAGCAGGTGGGGAGTTTAACCAACCTTAGGCATCTAACCATCAGAAGGCGGAGAACCTCAGAGAGCTGCCAGGATCTGTGTGTAAGTTAACAAACTTGAGACATCTAGATGTTTCCGGCACAGAAATTATGGAGTACTTGCCCGAAGATGTGAGTAAATTATGCAATCTAGAAGCCTTCATCTTACATGGGTGCCATGGCCTGAAGAAACTACCAGACAGAATCGGTTGCTTAACAAACCTGAAGATTCTAGATGTCGGGGAATGCCGTAATCTCAAGGAGTTGCCTGAATCTCTAGGTGATGCCCACAGCCTGCAGCAGCTCAAGCTTGAATCATCAGGGTTAAGAAAATTACCGGGCAGCATCAATCAACTGGCCAACCTAAGTCATATTCACATACATGATGTTGATCTAATGTTGCACGGTATAGCACATCCAGGGGGGATGACTGCGCTCCAACAACTTTGCACCGGCGCCCATCCGAGAGAGCTCAAGGACATGAATAAGCTTCGGAGATTGAGACTTGGTTCTCTTCACCTTGTCACAAGCAGAGAAGAGGCCAGCGAAGCACAGCTCCACCGCAAGACTCATCTCACGTCATTGGAGTTGTGCTTTGATCACATTTATTACCCTCATTTGTGCTTTGATCACATTTATTACCCTTCTCGTGCTACTCCGGAGGACGCTGATCATGCGGCAGCTGATCGTGACGAGGGCGTGCTGGAGGGCCTCCAACCTGACCTTGCTGGCATTCAAAAGTTGACCATTAGGCACTACCAGGGTGTAAGGTGGCCATCATTCACCAATCAGGGGTTCCCTTCGTTGGAGGAGCTTCTAATCACCGAATGTCCGATGCTGGAAGGACTGACACCTCTCCCTCCCACTCTGCGGACATTGGATATAAGTAATTGTCCGATGCTTAAAGGACTGCCTCCTCTCCCTCCCACTCTGCGGACATTGGATATAAGGAATTGCCCGATGCTGGAAAGACTGCCACCTCTCCCTCCCACTCTACAGAGATGGTTTATGTTGAATTGTCCAAAGGCCGATTGTGTACCTCCTCCCGGGGAGGGAAGCCGTTCAGGGGTCACCTTTTTTGATGTCCGCTTCACTGGTGACTCCGGGAGTGTTCTCTCACATCCCCAAAAGCGAATTCAGGTGAGCTCTTCCTCACTCTTCCTTGTTATTTGATCATCCACAAAACGTGACAAACACATGCATCCTCATTCGCGTTTCCTTGACTGCTTCTTACAGTTGAACTATCATCTTTAGAAGAAAGACTGAAGGCAAGTCGAGTACCCCTCGCATCCAAGTGCATGGCTGGATCAGAGAGTTTGTTCTGTATGTATATTAAAGCTCTACCGTGTACACACTTGCTCACAAACGTCACAAGCAGAGTGCCCTGTTCCCGCTTGTTCTGTTAATTTGATATTCTTTGTGTTCTTTCATTTTTTATATTGTAATTATTTGTATAGCCTTTCAAACGGCAAGATTGCTCAAGACATTAAACGAGCAAGCACATTGTATATACCGAGGAGCTGGCACCACAATCTTTTGATGTGCTTTTGCTAGCACTAGTTATTCTAGTGAAAGAAAGAAAACAAAAAAAACAAAAAATCCAGAGGAGGCCTTCCTGGGGAGTGGACTAAGGCAGAAAGAATTTTAGCCTCTCCCTTCCTTTTCTATCTTGTCTTCTTGATTTGATTCTGCCAAATTTTACAAGAGATCTTTGCTCATTCTATTCGAACCTTCAAAAACTCAATCATAGCATTAGGCCCAACAATGTCAAGTGTGTATAAAACCGTATATATGTCAAGATTTCACTATATTTCTTTACGATGAGAAATAACTTTCTTTCTAATCATGTCTTTTAAGACAATAGAACTCTTTTTGCTCACATGCACAGAACTTAAGTCATTTTGCCACTTGAGATTATATCAACTATTCTATATAATAATTAGATATATTAAGACCTCATAACTGGCATACTAACACTAATATATGCCTGTAATAGTGCATTTCTTCATAAAATGGCATAATTGATTGATCTCTTAATTTGAAATTCAAATTTTTTTATCAAATGATATATAGAGAATCAGAAAGTTTTTCATTTGTTATAGTCGAAATATTTTCTTCTCCTATATTAATTGTATATGGACTTCCGTAAACTTAACTAAGACAAATAATGTTGGTTGCACGTGAATCAATACTATCTCATGGACAAACAATCATCTAGAAAATGTCATGTTACACAAGGAGATAGGTATTTATCTTCTCTCCCGCCTTCTCTGCTTGATGCATTATCTACAAACTTTTTGTTGGTTTTCTTGTTAGAAATCAAACATTTTCTTCGGTCCTAGTTGAAGGTGTGTTAGGTTTTGTCTCACATTGGATATCTAAAAAATGTTGGGAGGCTCTAAATATAAGGTCTTTTCCTTCTTCCTTGCATGAGTTATTGTTGGCCAATTGACCGTTGGCAGCAAGACTAATCTAGAGGGGGTGAATAATAAATATAAAAATTGAAACAAAAATCATCACTTGAAATTGTTTGATTAGTATAAATAAACGTGTGCAATGAAAGTTAAGAGCGCAAAAGCAAGCACACAACGGACACATAGATTTAACCTAGTTCGGTCATTCCAAATGAAAGTTCTACGTTCAGTCTCCAAGCAAACTCTTGGGATTACACTAACCATTAAGTAACTTTGGTCTTCCCTTAAACAATGGGCATACAACACTCAACACCTCATCTAGTCTTCTTCTCTTTCCGGATAAGAAGACAATCCACTGTTTCACCTCAGCCAAATATTTCTTTTACGAGCTCAAAAGTAATTCACTAGTACTCACCCCAGCAGGTCTTCCCTTCGAACAAGGGGAACACTGATATAGACCCCAGATGGTCACCACCATGCGCAAGCTAGTCTTCCCTTCTAATCAAGGGGAACGCTTGTACAGTAAGTCTTCTCTTCTAACCAAAAAGAAACACTTCTGAACACAAAAGCTAGGACCTGAAGCCTCTAGATCAAGCTCAAGATAAACAATGAAATGCTTGATCTGAGATTGTGCCTAAGAAGGAAGGAGTTTACAAGACAAGACTCTCCGTAGTCTAAACCCCGAGCTCTCTCTCTCTCAAATACACAAAGACACACAGAGAGAGAATGAGGAAGAATGAAGATGGCTTGAATGTTTTAGCTTAAATGGGCTCAAGCTCTCTTCTCTTTTTGCTTTTAATTCTCCCTTTCATGGACCAGCTTGAGCAGATCCGTTGATAGATGGCTGTTGGAGTTTCTTAGCTCTCTTATTCTTCTTCTCACCTGTCTTTGAGCATAACGGCTTCCTTCTTGTGCCTATTGGCTACTTGGAATGGAGGAAGATGTTCCAAGTGGTGCACACTTCCAAAGATGTCAGCAACAGGTCCGAGATGTTGACTATGAGTAGAAGTGAACTTGCAGACATTAAATACAATGCAGACATTTACTACCACTTTGGAAAAGGGTTAGGGTTAACCCAACTCAATCCCAGACACAATTTTACACTAGGTTAAAGTACAATTTGATTTGGTAATGTAAACGTTGACCCTAGGTTAAAGTGGGTTAACCAAATTTGCATTTTTGTAGTTTGGTAGGCTAAAGTGACTAACCCCTCTACGTTTGTATTGTCTTTTCTAAAATACCCTTATCCTCTACCCTGTATTACTTTTCTTTATTACTTGTTTATTGTACTATGTGCTACCATCTATGTTTTACTATGTAGATGCTACTATCATATTAATTTTATTATGAAATATAATGAGGTTATGTGTGGAAGTGGATTTTTTAAAACATCCAACAAAATCTAATTTAAAGAATTTTAATTGTCTCATTTATCATGTTTCTTATGGATGCACATTACTAATCCAAGTCTCGTCGGATGTTACTCGAGCGATGGCGACGTGAGATGAATCGGTAACCTGCATAGCGCGGGCGTGCCAGTCACCGAAGTGACAACCGGTTATTCTGCCTCCGAGAATCGAAGGACTTTAGGTCTATTATGCACGCCGTTTGACTTTGTCAAACGATTGTGAAGATCGGGTCCGGACCAAGATCCCGCCGTTGCCTAAACGCAATGACGTTAATTATATCTCTTTGAGAGAGAAAACCCTTAATTAATCGCCAGATTAGAAAGTCTCATGATCTTAAAACGAAAACATCCGATAAAAGTGCAAAGTGCGTAGAAATGCAAATCTAGTAGCGCCTAACGCGAAAGACGGGATCATAACACTCGACGCATTTTTTTGTTATTTCAGATATTATTAAGGGGGGGCAAGTCAAATTCAACATTGTTTAATCTGATTTTTTTTTTTTTTTGCTCTTTTGATCTCTTGCATTTTTTTTATTGTGATTGATCTTTTATTGGGGTTGTTTTTTGTTTATTGATCCACTGATTTAACTCAACTCTTGATTTTTTGATTTGATGTGGGGTTTTTGTTTGATTTCATATTTCTCTTCGTTCAAATTTGTTTTTTTTTAGTTCATTTGGGTTTGCGGTTCATTTGGACTGTTAAAATGTTTAGTCCCAAATTATTTGATTTGATTCCTTTGAATTAAGACTGTTTTATTTGATGTTTTTTTTTGGGGGGGGGGGTTATTTGGATTTACTTTGGAGTTTATATTTTTGTTGCATTTATTTGGGTGTCGTGGGATTTGATCCGAAACTATTCACACCTCTTCATTATTAGATAGATTTCCCGTGATTATTATCTCTTTAATATGAAGTTATCATGTCGTGTTTCTTTTGGCTTTGTTTGAAGTTGTAACAGTTAAGTTTGTTTTAAATGATTTGATTTGTTTATTTATTTTTTAAATTGTGTATTGTTCTGACAATTCATTAACTGTTATTCCGCCAATTTAATTTCCACTCTATGTCTGTTTGTGGAGGATCAAATGGAAGTGGGAGATGGTGCGTCGGCTGGGGAGAATTTAAATGGTTTTTTTTTTTTTTTGAGAGGTGGGTCGGCTGGGAAGGTAGTGGATGGAGAGAGAAGGGGGGTTATTTAATGAAGAGAGAGGAGGTTGTAAAGCGTGTACGTGGAGATGGGTAGTGACTTGGTGGGAG